>CAUYVO010000098.1:0-35118 GCA_963576475.1 Molanna angustata
GACTATTGTGCATGTGTTGATAATTGTAGTTTTTTGTATGTTGGTGATTACGTATGGGGGTAACTTTAGTATGTCTATATTTTTTTGGAGAGTTTTTGGTATGATGCCTGTAGACGATAATATTATTGGGACTATTGTTACTTTTTCTTGTTTCCACTGTGATTTTATCTGTTCTGCTAAAGGTATGTATTTATCTATTTTTTCTAAATGTTTCTTTTGTATTATTATTATTATTATTATTTATTTATTTATTTTTTTAATTTTGTCAATACTGACGGTGTTGAATATGTAGAATTCCATAATAATAGGTATTTTAAATCAAACAAATGATTTGGTCTACATATATATTTTTTCCTGAATCCAGGACGACCGTTTCAGGAAAAAATATACTCGTATATTATGTTCTAAGACTATAATATCTGTTTTGCTTGTTTTGATACTATATTATTATTATTTTTTCTTTCATGTTCTTTGATGTCTTCTATTGTGGTAGTGTGTTTTCCTTTTTTTTACTTTGTGTTTTATTGTTATTGATAGATACGTGTCTTTTTTGTGTGTTCATTTAGTCATCCGATGTTGATTTGTTTATTTTTATTGTTTGTTTTTATTTTCGTTTATACTAGATGTAAGAAATTGTATTTTTTTTTTACATCTAAATAAAATATATACAATACAATACAGAACCAAAATTTATCACAAAAATAGGCTATTTATTTGTATTGGTACTCTAGTTGGTTGGAAGAAATTGCCTAATGGCAAAATCATATTTGCTTATATTATGCACAAATAGTTGAATAAATAAAATTATAACGATTATATTTCAGTTCTAATTAAATACTCATCAAACTTGTCCTCAAAATCTAGAAATTGTACAACTTATGTTAATGGATCTTTTAATTACCTGCATAATGTCCAATCGTTTTTACTCGAACCCAATCTAATCGATTTGGTAATTAACAGAATTGTTGCAGTCCCTCGTGACCCCGAATCCTCATAAGAAGTAATAAATATCGTTTGTGCATAATGGATAATATTGAGATTCAGTTTTACCTAATACCGTACATAATACCGTCCGGCAGATTTGTTTGATATACTGGAGGCTGGGCCCTCTCTCTCTCCCTATGTTTCAGAATGTGGGAAGCAGAATGTCCAGGAAAGGGGGTGTCTGTTCATGACGGGTTCACGAGACTTGATATGACACATTGTGTCTCCATTGTTTGTGACCAGCCTTCTCCGTTCCAATGGTCCCATTGTTAAAAAGACTGGAAGATTCCCAACATTTTTACACGTTTCAGTCAGGACGCCTGACCGCGGTAGTGCCTATGTATATCCTGGAATATAGGCATATATTATTTTCGTCGAATCGCAAATGAAAAGCTTTCACGACAAAGAACTACCTAATTACTAAAGCCATACACTATTCTTATCACCCGTAAAACCTACGATTGTAACAATTTCTAGGAACCAGAATAATACACAATGTTTTGTATGAAAAATGGCTATTACGGACGTTATGTGATGGTTTTTACTCCTCACTAACCCAAAGGGATATAATGGCGGGTTATGATTTCGCAATTTTTAAGGGTATTTTTTTATTGTAGATTATAAACTAGTATCATGCTGAGATTGTATTCTGAAAGTTTCATCACAATGTATCTGTGTGCGTATGTGTGCTACATATGTGCTGTGTGCTATGTACGGCGTGTTTATTTTACTTAATCGTTTATAGAATAAAGTACTCGTTCGATTATTTTCAAATTTTGTAAATATGTATATATGATACTCGCTTAGACCCCATTAGATTTTGAAGGATATCGAAATAGTGCTCAATTTTTTGACTGTCAAATATTTCAAAGTGACCCCAGCTCACGAAACTTAAAATTTGAATTTTTTTTTTAAATTGGTAAAAAGGCACTTCATTTTCATAAAATGGCATTAATGAAGTATCAAGTTTTTGTAATAAAATAATTAAATAAAAAAATATTGTAAAAACTCATTTAAAAAAAAATGTGAAAATATTCCATACAAAATTTGAATACTTTGTGGAGTGACTTGCGACTTGTTAAAAAGGAGTATGGCGTTGGCCACAACCCACTCGATTAAATTTATTATCACGGATATCTTTGTGAGTAGTAATCACTGGAAGATATTATATGGATAATTATTTAAATTGCAAGATTTCCATTAAAAATAACATCCATCCATCCATCCGATGGCGTTACAGCCCATATCGAGCCTTGGCCTCCTGTAACTTTTGTCTCCAACTAATTCTGTCCTCGGCTGCCGTCCTCCAGCCTGTCATGTGAAGGAGCTGCTCTGCATCCCTCCTGACCTCATCCTCCCACCTCAGCCTGGGTCTTCCCATACTCTTCTACCATCACCTGGGTGTCCGTTCAGTATTATTTTAGGGACGCGTGATTCTGGCATCCTTTCTACGTGTCCATGAAGGAGATCGCGATACCACTTCCACGCCGGTGATGTTATAGAACCCATTGGTCCTGTTCACCCCCGGACGCGGCCGCAACGTCGGACAACACAAATATCCACTATCTATCGGGTTCAACCACTGCCCTCGAGAATCCAACCTCAAACGGCGCGCGGCGGGGCAACCGCTCAAGATCGGCAGCAGGGGCAAGCCCCTAGGCACACAAGTGCTTGTCCCCGCACCCTTCGGTCCTCGTGTTGGCGTCCGAAGGCCTGGCGGGCTAACACCGGGGGCATCCGACGCAAATATCACCTGTCAGATTTGACGTCACAATTGTCAACACAGGATGTCTGCGCCGGCGGTGTGCCCGAACCAAACAACATTCGCCACAGTTGACGAGTCACTGCCGACCGAGACAAAGGCGTTCGTCCTGCTCTTCTCAAGTACAGAATTGACGAGGGCACAACAGCGTCGGCCAGCCCATCTCAACCTAAGCAGTTTTAAATGACTTGAGATGCTTGGGGCCTGATATATTTCGTACAGCTCGTCATTTGTGCGAATACGCCATTGGTCTCCCTCTTTTACCATTTTATTTTATTTTATTTTTAAAATAAATTAAACACTTGTTTTTCTTTCTACATTTATTTTTACTCTCCAGAACGACCGTTTCGCCTGGTGAAGGCCTTTTCAACTGGTTGAAAAGGCCTTCACCAGGCGAAACGGTCGTTCTGGAGAGTAAAAATAAATGTAGAAAGAAAAACAAGTGTTTAATTTATTTTAAAAATGGAATTCTACATAGTAAACGCTGTCAGTGTAAACAAAATTAAAAGTGTTTATTTTATTTATTTAGGTAAAATATACAGGATTAAACCTACAATTATTTTATACGATTAATCTTAAAAAATAATTGCATCAAATTTTTATAACATTTCAAATTTCAAAGTACAATAATTAAAATAAACCAAAAGCATACAAGGTAGTAGGTACAACAATCAAAATAAATTAAAATAAATTAAAGCATTCAAGGTAGTAGGTCATTCGCTTGTTTACAAAAATATATACCGAAGTAGGTAGGAAAGAAACATCCAAAAAATTCGCACCTACATAATATTAACTATCCCGCATTGCATACTATGTGGGCGCAGATTGCACAAGCTCCACAAATCAAGGCAAGAAAATACATTTTTTAAATTAATTTCATTCTGAGAAAATATCTATAAGAGGTCTGGTCAACGATATGATATTAAAATCGCGAGTAATTCTAGGGAGGGGGGAGAAATAGGCTATATTAGTTTTATATGACTTTAAAATAAAAAAGTCCCGAGATCTTGTATACACTTTTTTTGCGTTAAAATTCAATAGGCGCAGTATATTGGGGGCATCTAGTCTGCCATTGACGACATTATATAGGCAAATTAAACCAACCATTCTTCTTCTTTCCTTCAGGGAGTTTATTTTATAAAAGTTCATTTTTTTCGTACGTATCTAGATTTGATTTCATTGAGCGATAAGTAAGAATCCTGAGGAACTTTTTTTGAATTCCCTCAATTCTCTGACTATACACTTCATAATTCGGTGACCAAATAACCGATTAAAATACAACAGGCAAAATAACATCTCGGCCTTCGTGGCTCAGTTGATTGGGTATCTGACTGCTGATCCAAAGGTCCCGGGATCGATTCCCGGTGGAGACACAGTTTTCAATTGTGTTTTCAGTCTGGATCTGTGAGACGATTAATATCGTAAGTCTCCAGGATGTGGCAACTTGTTATTGGGTACGTGTTAAATTAATATTTGACATAGTACCTGTTAGTTGCCCGAGAAGCAACTAAATAATAATAATAATAATCTCACATATTTAGGCAATGAGGTTCATCACCAATATACCTACTGCCTTTTTAGGTGTGACTTTACTGGCGTATGGGGATGCACGCCGGTGTCGTGCTTCTTACAAATTCACACCCGCACACCTGTTGTTGATTTCCCTAAAGCATGAAGGATTTGCCATGATTGTATGAATGAATATTGACGAATTAAACACACTACGTTTTAATCTCTAACATGCATTGCTAACATAGTCTTAATAATGTCCTCGATAGACGGAATTTTTGGAGAAAATGGACTGTATGAAATGGTTAAAATCGGGAATGGAAGGTAAAAAATATTTCGACGGGGGCATAGATCGATGAAGGGAGCATATAATTGCACTTACCGCCAGCCGCGACGAACCAATTATGAAGTTCAACTTGAAGTCATTTGAAGCACAGGAGACAATACACCGCACGAAGAAACTATGAATTTGACGAAGAAACTATGTAGAAAAATACTAAAAACGAAGGTAAACTTATAACATATATGTAGGTGAAGTGCACTGTGTCGTCTCTCGAAGTTTACTCGCTATACATGTCATAAACGTGTCATTTAGCTCAAGAAAAGATAACTCAATGTATGGAAGTGACAGTTTCCAGTCACGTGACAACTGTCACTTCCATATATTGAGTTATGTTTTCTTGTTTATTTTCTTGGGCAAAATGACACGTTGTCTAGGGGGGCTGATTGTAGATAGTTTTTTTTCTTTCCACAACACTTCCTCTCGGCTAGGCGGGCAGGCATATATTTTTTTGTGATATGGATACTGATAAGGAGATGATTCAAATGGATCTTCTTACCATTTGAATGGATCTTCTTACAACCGATTATCTGGTCTATATTAGTTGTTTCTGGGGCGACCTCTACAATTAACCCCATCAATCATTCCTTCGACGATGGTAAAAAGCAAGCCAGGGTTCCGGATGTTGTGGCCTATCCAAATTGTTCTCTGTTGGGTAAATCTTTTCATAAAAATTAGGTTAGGTTAGGTTAGGAATGCTTTATCAAATAAAAAGTATTTCTCAACTAATTGCCGTCAAAGTCTTGATAATGTCATCGTAAAACGGAATTTCTCAACCCTCTATTTTTACGTCCACGATGAGGATCAGTTAAAATATCATTAAATATTTTTATTCATTTTAATTGATAAGATTGAGAATCTTTGGTTGCCATGAGTCAATTTTGCCTTCGGTTGTAGCAAAAAGGCTGCTTGGATTTTGCGTTATTCGCTCGGTTGGTTTGTGACTAACTTTATATAGGTGGTACCTTTCGTTTAGCCCAATCGTAAATCAAATGGACCAAAAATTAGATGCTGTATTATTATATATCCGCTCTATAATATACCATATAGGTACATAATAATATAACCTATATCAAAACAAAACAGGGATATTTTTATGGATATACCCATTAACTCAAAAACGTCCGTCTCGTAAAAAATCGTTTATGTATTTTATTGTTTTTTTTTTTTGCTCAAACCATAAAATTGAAGAAAATGGCACATATTGCGTGTTATTTAGGAAAACTATGTTGCTACTCCTGAAGATTTTTTATATGAAATACGTCCTCTGTGATAGAGGCGAGTTTAATGCCAAGTCTTTATTATTTTATCAATTTTGACGTTCAGAGCTATTTTCCAATAAAAAATAAAAATTATTTAAATTAGGTCACAGTTTTAATCCACGTTATAATGAATTATGAGCCTTATGAGTTTAAACTCATTATAACGTGGATTAACATGGTCATTATTGTAATAATTTCATTTTAACTTCCACTATAAAAAAAATAAATACAATACTAAATACTACTTCAATAAACATCAGACAAAACAGACACATAGCTCACATTAAACAGTGACAATATACTTATGAACTGGTTGATGATAGTTTCCGCTCTACATACATTAGGTAGGCACACAATCAAGATACTTTGTACTAATAACTAATTAACCACTACTTCAATAAACATCAGACAAAACAGACACATAGCTCACATTAAACAGTGACAATATACTTATGAACTGGGTGATGATAGTTTCCGCTCTACATACATTAGGTAGGCACACAATCAAGATACTTTGTACTAATAACTAATTAACCACTACTTCAATAAACATCAGACAAAACAGACACATAGCTCACATTAAACAGTGACAATATACTTATGAACTGGGTGATGATATTTTCCGCTCTACATACATTAGGTAGGCACACAATCAAGATACTTTGTACTAATAACTAATTAACCACTACTTCAATAAACATCAGACAAAACAGACACATAGCTCACATTAAACAGTGACAATATACTTATGAACTGGGTGATGATAGTTTCCGCTCTACATACATTAGGTAGGCACACAATCAAGATACTTTGTACTAATAACTAATTAACCACTACTTCAATAAACATCAGACAAAACAGACACATAGCTCACATTAAACAGTGACAATATACTTATGAACTGGGTGATGATAGTTTCCGCTCTACATACATTAGGTTGGCACACAATCAAGATACTTTGTACTAATAACTAATTAACCACTACTTCAATAAACATCAGACAAAACAGACACATAGCTCACATTAAACAGTGACAATATACTTATGAACTGGGTGATGATAGTTTCCGCTCTACATACATTAGGTAGGCACACAATCAAGATACTTTGTACTAATAACTAATTAACCACTACTTCAATAAACATCAGACAAAACAGACACATAGCTCACATTAAACAGTGACAATATACTTATGAACTGGGTGATGATAGTTTCCGCTCTACATATGTACATTAGGTAGGCACACAATCAAGATACTTTGTACTAATAACTAATTAACCACTACTTCAATAAACATCAGACAAAACAGACACATAGCTCACATTAAACAGTGACAATATACTTATGAACTGGGTGATGATAGTTTCCGCTCTACATACATTAGGTAGGCACACGATATTTCCTTCTTTATTGAATATAGTTATGAAAAAGGCAAGTGTGGCACCTGGGGGTGGTTGCATTTACCAGTGCGCATTCCCTTTCTATAGGTGAAAATTGCAGATATGAGTATTATTTAAGTCATTGTTTCTCCTAAACTTGGTGATTTGTTCAGCTCACACCCTGAAAGATTTATGAAAAAAAAGAAGTTACTTATTTTTTCATATATATTTCAGTAACAGTAAGTACAAATTTCACATACGGACGGATTTTATAGGTACAAATAACATACAAGTACAAATTACATATATTGAAATAATTTTACTATCTGCATTTCTCACCTATATAAATAGGATGCGCACTGGAAAACGCATCCACTCTTAGGTGCCAGACATACCTTTTTCATACCTATATTCAATAAGGAAGGAAAAATCAGAAAACCAGCAATTTAAAAATGATTAATCGAAAACATTGCTATCTTTCGGACTATTTGTACCTACTAATAAATAATTAACCACTATATAAAACGAGTGGGTTGCGGCCAACGCTAAACTCCTCACTAACAAGTCATTCTATAAATTATTCAAATTTTGTATAGAAAATTTTCAGCATTTTCATGAAATGAGTTTGTTAAATTATTTTTTAATTTAAATATTTTATTATGAAAACTTGATAACTCTTCAATGCCATTTTATGAAAGTAATGTGCTTTTTTACGAATTTGAAAATAAAAATTTCAAATTTTAATTTTCCTGAGCTTGGGGTCACTTTGAAATATTTGACAGTTAAAAAAAATGAGAAGTACTATTCATATATCTTTCAAAATCTAATGGGATCTAATCGAGTATTAGATATACATATTTGCAAAATTTGAATAGAATCGAATGAGTACTTTAGTCTATAATCGATAAAGTAAAATGAACACGCCGTACATAGCACACTGCACATAGCACATAGCACACACACACAGATACATTGTGATGAAACTTTCAGAATACTATCTCAGCATGATACTGGTTGATAACCTGCAAAAAATATCCTTAAAAATTGCGAAATCATAACTCCCTCCTATATCCCCTTGGGTTAGTGAGAAGTAAAAACATACATAGCTCATATAAAACATGTCATTTATTAAATAATTATGAATTTAGTGTTATTTAATAACCGGGAAATAAAGCTTAAGACCTGTCATCGGTTAGTATAGGTAGGTACATGATCCTTTTAAGCTGGTATATAAGTTGGTATAGGTACATCATATTTTAAATATAGTTTGTACATAATTATATTCACCGAAATTTCTCAATTGTATTATTGTTTGAATTTTAATTACAGGGAATCATGTCGGCTTATTAATTACAAATAGATTATGACTATTTAATAAAGGTAGGTACCTATATTGAAATTTTAATTAAAATATTTATTTGGAATTTTAGGAATTTCGTTAATTATTTTCAACTCTGACATTACTTTATATATTTTTTTTATTGAAAATATAATTTTTTGTTTAAAAGGTTTCTGATAGTTGATACACCATGAAAAAAGCATTAAAAAATCCATCTTAAAATTATAAAATTATTTTGGTAAACGATAATAAATATTAAAATACACAATGCGTTTGAGATGTGGTGCTACAGACGCATGGCTAAAGTTCACTGGTCAAAACACATCAGCAACGACGAGGTACTAAGTAGGGATGTAGAGACAAGGCAAATTATGAAAAGAATTGCCCGACAGAGAACAACTTGGACAGGCCACAACATCCGGCACCCAGGTCTGCTTTTTACCATCGTCGAAGGAATGATTGATGGGGGTAACTGTAGAGGTCGCCCCAGAAACAAGTATATAGACCAGATAATCGGTGACGTGCGCTGTAGCAGTTACAAAGAGATGAAGAGACTAAAACGATAAAGACAAGTGGAGGGATCAAGTGTTTGGTGCAGACCAATCCTAGAATTGTGACCAAGAAGAATACAATCTTTTCAAATACAAGATACCCTTGATAATATAAGGTGAATTACTAATTTATCTTTTTGAATCTTACAAATAATAAACTGTTTTAAGGCATAGGTACTTATTTAGGTTTTTTTTCTTTTTTTTGCGAACACCATGTAGGACATACATAGATAATCATTTTATTTCTAAAAAAATTGCAATAAATCACACTTTTAAACAATCCAGAAAGAAAAATTTGATTGAAAGTTACGTTACAATAGCTATTCATTGTTTCGTAGTAGTGGAAAGTATAAACGGGAATCACTCATCATTCATAAAGAAATGAAATTATTTCAACTAAATAGGCTTGAAAATATTTAAAAATTGGTATCTCTCAATCGTTTTAAGGTTGTATATATGTAGGAAAAATGGGGTCCACTCATTCAAAAACGCATTCAATTATTTCAACGAAATAGGTTTGAAAATAACGAATCTTTCAACCGTTTTAAGGTTGTGTATACGAAAAATGGGGTTCGCTCATTCAAAAATAAATTAAATTATTTCAACAAAATAGACTTGATAATAGCAAAAAAAAAATTCTCAATCGTTTTGAGTTTTTGTATAGGAAAAATAGGGTTCGCTCATTCAAAACTAATCGAATTTTTTGACAAAATAGGATTAAAAATTGCAAAAAATTATCTCTCAATCGTTTAAAGGTTGTGATATGGAAAAATTGGGCCCGCTCATTCAAAAACATATTGATTTTATACAAAATAGAATTATTCACTTACGCACGGAAGCGGAAAGAGACATTAGGTTTTGCTCGTTAAAAAATAATTCAAAACCATTCATAATAATTATTGGCTTTAAAATCGTGAATCAGTGGAAACAACTGTATAGAAAAAAAGAGTCTCGCTCATTTAGAAAATAATTAAAAACTGTTCAAAATAATGTAATAGGTTAGGAAATTGCAGAATAAATTAATATTCTCCGTTGCGACAAGGAATTGTATAGAAAAATGTGTTTCTGTCATTAAAGTCAAATCTAAATAAAATTATCAAATCACTATGTTGTTTATAAATAGAAATTTTTCTGTTGGATAAATCAAGAAGATTTATAAAAATATAGTTCTTAATGAGAAATTAAAAAATAAAACATTAAATCTCTAATATTTCCTAATACTTGTATGGTTTTGCAGGTTTTAAGAATACACATACTCTTATTTTCATACCAAGATAATTATAATAAGGTATCATCTTGCTAAGAAACAACGTATCTTGTTTTATGGACGCTTTAATCCCATATTATTGGACTTTTCTCCAGTTTAGTACTGAGAGATAAGTTGTTTGCCTTTAGCAAATCCTACCTTCAAGATAAATGGTCTCGAAATACAAACCTACTTACCAACAATGAAAACACGCACTAAAAACATATTAAAGCTTTCTTAAAATTCATTCATTCATACCATCACGACATACCCACAATGTGGGGTAACCAGCGACAGGTGTGCTGGTTCGAATAACCTTAAAAATTACCCACCTTGTCCTGTCTCTTAATATAAAGCATTCTTAATATTCATTCATACCATCACAGTATACCCCACAATGTGGGGTAACCAGCAACACATGTGCGGATGTGAATAACCTGAAAAAAGGAAGAACGACACATGCGTGTATGCCCACACACTGGTCTCGTCTCTTAATATACACTTTCTATATATTCATTCATTTATACCATCACCTCTGGAGTGGCGCCCCCCAATACCTACTGAATACCCTCGACGCTGTCCAAAGGCGTGCTATACGTCTGATTGATGATCCATCACTGACTGATGGATTGCAATCACTAGAACACAGACGCAAAGTCGGTATTTTAAGTTTATTCTATGGATACTACCACGGGAATTGCTCAGAAGAACTTGCATCTTTGGTCCCTCCTCCACCCACTCGCAACAGAGTCACTCGCTTTACTCACAGCAGCCCTACTGTGGAACGATCTTCCGAATTCTGTTTTTCCACCTTCGTACAACCCGGGTTTTTTTTTAAATCCGAATTAATAAACTATTTTCTAGATTGCAAACCCCTCCCAACGCTACATAGTGCGCTTCTTCAGAAGAGTTAAATGAACCTACTGCTGCTATAGCTGGTGTCCCCTACGTAGACATGTTAAAAAAAAATCATGGCATATCCCAAAATGTGAGGTAACCAGCGTCAGGTGATCGGGTATGAATAACCATGCGTGTAAGCCCACACACTATAGTCTTCTCTCTACATAATATTCATTCATTCATACCATCACGGTATATCCCAAAACATAGGGTAACCAGCGACAGGTGCACTGGTGTGAACAATCTTATAAAATGAAGTACGACACATGCGTGTATGCCTTCACACCTTGTCTCACCTAAAAAGACAACATTCAGAATTGGTGATAAACCTCATTGCTGAACTATGAGAGGTGTTGTTGCCTGTTGTATTTTCGATTACTCGGCTCCTACGGGTCACCAGAGAACGAGCTTTCTTAATATATTTGCTGAAAATCTTATTTTTATTTCAAAGTATATATTTTAATATATTTTCTTTGTTTCAAAACAAAACCTTTTATCATAAGGTATTCTGGTCAATTTAGTATTTATTTCTGATGGAATAATCTTTGTACTACTATCCAAAAATTTTATACCAAACTGTATGAGTCAACAATGCATTGCGTGGAAGTTAATAGTAATATCATGAACATTGGATCTGAGGAAATACCAGATATAAGTGAAGATGAAATAAAAAAGGCCCTAAAACACATGAAAAACAATAAGAGTCCCGGAGAAGATCAAGTGACAAGTGATATGATAAAATTGGGAGGCAGAGAAACCATGGAGGCAGTGAAAATACTCCTCAACAAGTGCCTAAAACAGGGGAATATTCCGGAAGAATGGCAAAATGCCGAAGTGGTACTGTTATATAAGAAAGGAGATTCCGAAAATTTGGAAAATTATCGCCCTATTAGCCGGTTATCCCATTTCTATAAATTATTCACAAAAATCATCGCAAACCGGTTGACACCGAAACTGGACTTTTACCAACCGATAGAACAGGCCGGCTTCAGAAGGGGGTTCGGAACTACAGACCACATACACACTCTCCGCTCACTTATTGAGAAATCTGCAGAATATAACATAGAAATGCATTTAGCTTTTATTGACTATAAAAAAGCATTTGATTCTGTGGAGAAGTTTGCAATATTAGAGGCACTAAATAACGCCAGAATTGATTCCAGGTACACAAGACTCATCAATTTCATCTATAACCACGCCACGATGAACATAAAAATTAATGAAGATATCAACACAGGAAAAATCAAAATAAAAAAGGGTGTTAGACAAGGTGATACAATATCACCGAAATTATTTACCCTAGCCTTGGAAAACATATTCAAAAAACTAAATTGAGAATATAAAGGATTAAAAATAAACGGTGTATATCTGAACCACCTTCGATTCGCAGATGACATTGTGCTTATCACCGACGACCTAGAAGAATTGAAAGGTATGATAAAAGAACTCCATAATGCTTCCTTGGAGGTAGGCCTAGAGATGAACATTTCGAAAACTAAAATCCTGAGCCCATCCAACATAAATTTGAAAATTAATAACAACACAGTTGAAGCCGTTGAAGACTACATATACCTGGGGCACAAAATAAAACTGGGAAAAGAAAATCAATTAGCAGAGATACCCAGACGAATTGGACTAGGTTGGGCGGCCTTCGGTAAACTCGGTCACATCCTGAAAAACAAAGACATTCCGATGAATTTGAAAAGAAAGGTCTTTGAAACATGTATCCTCCCAGTGCTAACATATGGATTGGAAACAATGACACTAACTGCCAACACAATATACAAACTAAAATGTACGCAACGAACTATGGAACGGCAAATGTTAGGAGTGAGCCTCCGGGATAAAATAAGAAATGAAGAAATAAGACGCCAAACAAAAGTCGTTGACATAGCAGACCGTGTTGCAAAGTTGAAATGGCAGTGGGCAGGGCATGTTGCAAGACAGGGTAAAGCGAGGTGGACACCCAGAATACTAAAATGGAGACCGTGGGAAAATAAAAGACCGGTAGGGCGACCACAAAAATGATGGGTGGACGATATCATTCCGGTTGCGGGAAGAGGTTGGCTGGGGAAAGCACAGGACCGAGAGAGATGGAGTTCATTGGAGGAGGCCTACATCCAGCAGTGGAGAGATGGCTGACGAAGAAGAAGAAGAATCTTTGTACGTACACAAATACAAACCACAATGTGGGGTAAACAACGACAGGTGTGAGGTTGTGCATTATTATTGTTATAGAACTAATAAATAGAATCCTCACCACTTACAATAAACATCAAAGTACCCTACAACTAGATATTTTCCGTAGCTCGCCTTAACAATATAAAAACTTACTGTTCAATTGAAAAACAGGTTACCAAGATAACATTTCATTACACATTTCCACCCACTACACATTCACATCTCAGTGCGTTATTACTTATATGAATTTGTTTGCCACAAGTAATAATTGACACTAGGAAGGGATAGTTTAACAATTATATATATTAAGCTTATTCATTGGAAATTTTTACCTAGTGTGTGCAGTTTAATTATGTTAATAATAAAATACCTACCTTGAAAAAGAGTGGAAACACTATTCGTTGTCGGTGCCTCATATCATACATATTCAATTACAATTCAATTTATAATTTATTTATCCTAAATTTTCTCTAATATACTCGACGAATCCTCGTAACTTCGACGTTGGCCGGTTAACTTTGTAATCCCGGCATTAAATTCAACCCCATTTTCCTATGTAGTGGATGAGACCGAGGCGAGGGGTGGTTGTATCGGACAACTGAACCACCCCTAAACCACTCATCCCTCCCTTCAGTGTTCAGCTCACGTCTTGTAAGGAAGTGACAGACAAGTGTATATTAAATTTATTAGCCACAATTTGAACATGGCTTTTGTTCCGTGTTATGCGTTGTGTAGTATTCTGTTATGCTCCCCTATGAATATAACAAATTGCCACAGTAAATACGACAAATCAACAATCAATTTGAGGAGAATAACATTTTTGAGGTCAAAATATAGGTATCATCGCGACATGTAATGATCGGGGTTGGAAAAGATAACGGAACGCCACATTGTGTGAAGGAAGTGTCTAGTTTTTGTCGCTTTTCATCGCCTAGGTGCTGAATATACAGGTAAAAGCCGTGTAAATACAGGTCGGCCTTCGTGGCTTAGTTGGTTTGGTATCTGATTGCTATCCAAAGGACTCGGGTTCGATTCCCGGTGGAGACTCAGTTTTTAATTGTGTTTTCAGTCTGGATCTGTGAGAAATTAATATCGTTAGTGTTCAGGATGTGGAAACTCGTCATTTATTTTATTTTATTTATTTTATTTTATTTTTTCACAACTTTATCACAAAGACTATTATGAAGATTACTGCTGCCCAACTAGGTAACCCCGTTCTAGGGCTAGCAGTTTACAATTTTACCAAGCCAAATATTTGACATTTTCGTTTTACATGGTTATGTATTTTGTCTTTTCCAAAAAAATATTAGAACGGACACAACACAACAAATTACAATATTACATAGTTACTAAATATCTTTAACACAAAATTGTAAACCGATTCAGTTAATTTTGATATGTTATTATTCAAATATTATTTCTACCATAATATGCACACCCGTTGTTGCCATTTATGTTATGTAGCAGTTTGACATTAAAATTTGTTCTATGGTCATTGGGTACATGTTCAATAATTATTTGCAGAGTGCCAGTTATTATACCGAGAAGATATATAAACTTCTAGTTTGTGTTCCTTTTTGTATTTCTGTTTTTGTTTTTCATTCTTTGTTGGATGTTTTTGTTTATTTTTGTATAGGTACTAAAATTTATAAGGCGTAATTTTTTTTTATACTAGATGTAAGAATTTGTGCCTTTTCTTTGCATTTAATTAAAAACATACATAAATTCATACAATAATAATATCCACATGGAATAACATCGGTCTTTCTTACAAATCTATTAATCACTTACTTATCGTAATCACTTACCAAGTGAACTATAACGGATCGAGAACCTATTAGCCGTGATCAAGAAACTCACCAGTGAGTCTAACAAAAACCTAGGGGGCAAGTCTGGTTGACCGTCGAAATGAAAACCCTCCTTGTTTACCCATATCATGGATATAATTATTATATGGAGTTCTACAATATCTTTAGATGTCATAGAACTCCATACGATTATTATATCCATGATATGGGTAATCACTGGGGTTTTGATTTCGCCGGTCGAACCAGACTTGCCCCCCTGAACTAGCAATCTTTTTAAAGCGTTGTTGATGTGAGATTATCACAAATAAACGACGCTATACAAGTAATCCTAATTCATTTTTAATTATTTCGACCGCCGTCTCTTAAGTTTATTTAAGTCGTTGGACTATTGAACGGACATCCTAAGTTATATTCCTAGCAGAGGAAATAATTATAATAACATTTCTCACACTTTTTGATTTTCTGTACTGAAAACACTGGATACTTGGAAGTAATTGCCCTCTTGGTTGAAAGTCCAAACCGCGTTTGGTTTGGACTTTCCAACATGGAGGACCCTTAACAGACTGAGAGTGGGGGTGACTAGATGTAAAAGGAACCAACAGAGGTGGGGATTTCTGGAGGGAGAAGATACATGCTGTGACTGCGGAGAGGAACAGGATGACGCCCATCTACTAATATGCCCACAAATGAAGACGACATGCAGCACAGACGACTTAAAAACAGTGAACGACAATGCGATATCCATCGTCGCCTATTGGAGTGGCAAGGTCTAAGGTCCGGACCCGTGAAGTAAATAAGTATTGCCCTCTGGCAATAACCATACCACTTCCGCAAAATTCAAGCTGTTATTTTTATAAACATCGTGTCATATTCTGTAGAATTTTGATATTTTTGTACTCTGGAAATCGAATTCAGTACTCTGACGTCTAGAGTCCAAAGTTGCTACTTTAGCAGGGTACAAGGAACTAATTATAAATAAATATTGTTTTATTAATGCTACAATATACATAAAACGAGTGGGTTGTGGCCAACACTAAACTCTCCACACCACAAATATTGACAATGAAATATTTTATTCATTCTAAATTTTACTACCAGGAATATAAATTTTCTAACGATAGTATATTTTCATGTTAAGATAGACAAACTATTAATGCCGTATAGTGAAGAATGCTTATGTTGTATGAAATATTATAAAAAAGCAGATAAATTTTGTTTTAAAGAACGCGAGAGCATTTTCAAAATTTTGACACGTGATATCATATGAAGAAATTTTTTGTTATTTATGGAAAGCTAATCAGTTCTATGTTCAAGCTCTTTACATTATAACATGAAATCAAATTACTGAACTTTTCCATACATAGAAATTTATCTAATTACATTTTTATTCATACTAAATGTTACTATCAGGAATATAAATTTTCTTCCGATAGTATATTTTTATGTTAAGATAGACAAACTATTAATGCAGTATAGTGAAGAATGCTTATGTTGTATGAAATATTTTTAAAAAAGCAGATAAATTTTGTTTTAAAGAACGCAAGAGTATTTTCCAAATTTTGACAGGTGATATCATATGAAGAATTTTTTTGTTATTTATGGAAAGCTAATCAGTTCTATGTTCAAGCTCTTTACATTATAACATGAAATCAAATTACTGAACTTTTCCATACATAGAAATTTATCTAATTACATTTTTATTCATACTAAATGTTACTACCAGGAATATAAATTTTCTTCCGATAGTATATTTTTATGTTAAGATAAACAAACTATTAATGCAGTATAGTGAAGAATGCTTATGTTGTATGAAATATTTTAAAAAAAGCAGATAAATTTTGATTTAAAGAACGCGAGAGCATTTTCAAAATTTTGACACGTGATATCATATGAAGATTTTTTTGTTATTTATGGAAAGCTAATCAGTTCTATGTTCAAGCTCTTTACATTATAACATGAAATCAAATTACTGAACGTTTCCATACATAGAAATTTATCTAATTACATTTTTATTCATACTAAATGTTACTATCAGGAATATAAATTTTCTTCCGATAGTATATTTTTATGTTAAGATAGACAAACTATTAATGCAGTATAGTGAAGAATGCTTATGTTGTATGAAATATTTTTAAAAAAGCACATAAATTTTGTTTTAAAGAACGCAAGAGTATTTTCCAAATTTTGACAGGTGATATCATATGAAGAATTTTTTTGTTATTTATGGAAAGCTAATCAGTTCTATGTTCAAGCTCTTTACATTATAACATGAAATCAAATTACTGAACTTTTCCATACATAGAAATTTATCTAATTACATTTTTATTCATACTAAATGTTACTACAAGGAATATAAATTTTCTTCCGATAGTATATTTTTATGTTAAGATAAACAAACTATTAATGCAGTATAGTGAAGAATGCTTATGTTGTATGAAATATTTTAAAAAAAGCAGATAAATTTTGTTCTAAAGAACGCGAGAGCATTTTCCAAATTTTGACAGGTGATATCATATGAAGATTTTTTTTGTTATTTATTGAAAGCTAATCAGTTCTATGTTCAAGCTTTTTACATTATAACATGAAATCAAATTACTGAACTTTTCCATACATAGAAATTTATCTAATTACATTTTTATTCATACTAAACGTTACTATCAGGAATATAAATTTTCTTCCGATAGTATATTTTTATGTTAAGATAAACAAACTATTAATGCAGTATAGGGAAGAATGCTTATGTTGTATGAAATATTTTAAAAAAAGCAGATAAATTTTGTTCTAAAGAACGCGAGAGTATTTTCCAAATTTTGACAGGTGATATCATATGAAGATTTTTTTTGTTATTTATGGAAAGCTAATCAGTTCTATGTTCAAGCTCTTTACATTATAACATGAAATCAAATTACTGAACGTTTCCATACATAGAAATTTATCTAATTACATTTTTATTCATACTAAATGTTACTATCAGGAATATAAATTTTCTTCCGATAGTATATTTTTATGTTAAGATAGACAAACTATTAATGCAGTATAGTGAAGACTGCTTATGTTGTATGAAATATTTTAAAAAAAGCAGATAAATTTTGTTTCAAAGAGCGTTAGAGCATTTTGACAATGTTGACACGTGATATCATATGAAGAAATTTTATGATATCTATGAAAAGCTAATCAGTTCTAAGTTCAAGCTATTAATATTCTTATATCAATATGAAATCAATGAACTGAACATTGCCAAATATAAAAAAATTCTCTTGTTACATATAAGTTTCATACAAATATCCATTAAATAAAATATAATTTTTGAAACCGTTGAATATTTTTCTTTTAACATTGACCAACTTTGAATACAATTTTATGAAGATTCTTGGTGTTGTATAAATAGTTGAAACCAAATTAAAATATCTCTAATTTCCAGGTCGTGAGAGCATTTTTTCAGTTTTAATAGATGAAATCATAAAGAAACATTGGGAAAAAATGAACCGTTGTCTATGGAAAACTAATCAGCTCTAAGTTTATGGACTTAACACATGTGATATCAATATGAAGTCAATCGGACTTATAGTTTGGGCTGCAGAGAGGACACAAAAAAAAAACAACGTAAATGATGAATTCATAGAGAAGAAATCAAAAGTTGTCTATGGAAAACTAATCAGCTCTAGGTCTTTGCACTTTACACATATGATGTTAATATGAAGTCGATCAGACTTATAGTTTGGGCTGTAGAGAGGACACAAAAAAGATAAATGCTACGGCATACGGCGTACAGCGTATACGCCATACACACAAACACATCACGACGAAACTCATAGTGTGCATTCTCTACATGATACCCATTGAGAAATTGATGTAAAAAAAATACGCTTAAATTTTGCGAAATCATGACTCTCCCCTATTCCATAGTGTGGAGAGTAATAATAATAAACTGTTTTTTCTAGTATATAATTTTACTTCCGATAGTATATTTTTATGATAAGATAGACAAACTTTTAATGCAGTATGGTGTAGAATGCTTATGATGTATGAAATATTTTAAAAAAAGCAGATAAATTTTGTTTTAAAGAACGCAAGAGCATTTTCCAAATTTTGACAGGTGATATCATATGAAGATTTTTTTTGTTATTTATGGAAAGCTAATCAGTTCTATGTTCAAGCTCTTTACATTATAACATGAAATCAAATTACTGAACTTTTCCATACATAGAAATTTATCTAATTACATTTTTATTCATACTAAATGTTACTATCAGGAATATAAATTTTCTTCCGATAGTATATTTTTATGTTAAGATAAACAAACTATTAATGCAGTATAGTGAAGAATGCTTATGTTGTATGAAATATTTTAAAAAAAGCAGATAAATTTTGTTTTAAAGAACGCGAGAGCATTTTCAAAATTTTGACACGTGATATTATATGAAGAATTTTTAGTTATTATGGAAAGCTAATCAGTTCTATGTTCAAGCTCTTTACATTATAACATGAAATCAAATTACTGAACATTTCCATACATAGAAATTTATCTAATTACATTTTTATTCATACTAAATGTTACTATCAGGAATATAAATTTTCTTCCGATAGTATATTTATATGTTAAGATAGACAAACTATTAATGCAGTATAGGGAAGAATGCTTATGTTGAATGAAATATTTTAAAAAAAGCAGATAAATTTTGTTCTAAAGAACGCGAGAGCATTTTCCAAATTTTGACAGGTGATATCATATGAAGATTTTTTTTGTTATTTATGGAAAGCTAATCAGTTCTATGTTCAAGCTCTTTACATTATAACATGAAATCAAATTACTGAACTTTTCCATACATAGAAATTTATCTAATTACATTTTTATTCATACTAAATGTTACTATCAGGAATATAAATTTTCTTCCGATAGTATATTTTTATGTTAAGATAAACAAACTATTAATGCAGTATAGTGAAGAATGCTTATGTTGTATGAAATATTTTAAAAAAAGCAGATAAATTTTGATTTAAAGAACGCGAGAGCATTTTCAAAATTTTGACATGTGATATTATATGAAGAATTTTTAGTTATTTATGGAAAGCTAATCAGTTCTATGTTCAAGCTCTTTACATTATAACATGAAATCAAATTACTGAACGTTTCCATACATAGAAATTTATCTAATTACATTTTTATTCATACTAAATGTTACTATCAGGAATATAAATTTTCTTCCGATGGTATATTTTTATGTTAAGATAGACAAACTATTAATGCAGTATAGGGAAGAATGCTTATGTTGTATGAAATATTTTAAAAAAAGCAGATAAATTTTGTTCTAAAGAACGCGAGAGCATTTTCCAAATTTTGACAGGTGATATCATATGAAGATTTTTTTGTTATTTATGGAAAGCTAATCAGTTCTATGTTCAAGCTCTTTACATTATAACATGAAATCAAATTACTGAACTTTTCCATACATAGAAATTTATCTAATTACATTTTTATTCATACTAAATGTTACTACCAGGAATATAAATTTTCTTCCGATAGTATATTTTTATGTTAAGATAAACAAACTATTAATGCAGTATAGTGAAGAATGCTTATGTTGTATGAAATATTTTAAAAAAAGCAGATAAATTTTGATTTAAAGAACGCGAGAGCATTTTCAAAATTTTGACACGTGATATCATATGAAGATTTTTTTGTTATTTATGGAAAGCTAATCAGTTCTATGTTCAAGCTCTTTACATTATAACATGAAATCAAATTACTGAACGTTTCCATACATAGAAATTTATCTAATTACATTTTTATTCATACTATGTAAATGTTACTATCAGGAATATAAATTTTCTTCCGATAGTATATTTTTATGTTAAGATAGACAAACTATTAATGCAGTATAGTGAAGAATGCTTATGTTGTATGAAATATTTTTAAAAAAGCAGATAAATTTTGATTTAAAGAACGCGAGAGCATTTTCAAAATTTTGACACGTGATATCTTATGAAGATTTTTTTGTTATTTATGGAAAGCTAATCAGTTCTATGTTCAAGCTCTTTACATTATAACATGAAATCAAATTACTGAACGTTTCCATACATAGAAATTTATCTAATTACATTTTTATTCATACTAAATGTTACTATCAGGAATATAAATTTTCTTCCGATAGTATATTTTTATGTTAAGATAGACAAACTATTAATGCAGTATAGGGAAGAATGCTTATGTTGTATGAAATATTTTAAAAAAAGCAGATAAATTTTGTTCTAAAGAACGCGAGAGCATTTTCCAAATTTTGACAGGTGATATCATATGAAGATTTTTTTTGTTATTTATGGAAAGCTAATCAGTTCTATGTTCAAGCTTTTTACATTATAACATGAAATCAAATTACTGAACTTTTCCATACATAGAAATTTATCTAGTTACATTTTTATTTATAGTAAACGTTACTATCAGGAATATAAATTTTCTTCCGATAGTATATTTTTATGTTAAGATAAACAAACTATTAATGCAGTATAGGGAAGAATGCTTATGTTGTATGAAATATTTTAAAAAAAGCAGATAAATTTTGTTCTAAAGAACGCGAGAGTATTTTCCAAATTTTGACAGGTGATATCATATGAAGATTTTTTTTGTTATTTATGGAAAGCTAATCAGTTCTATGTTCAAGCTCTTTACATTATAACATGAAATCAAATTACTGAACGTTTCCATACATAGAAATTTATCTAATTACATTTTTATTCATACTAAATGTTACTATCAGGAATATAAATTTTCTTCCGATAGTATATTTTTATGTTAAGATAGACAAACTATTAATGCAGTATAGTGAAGACTGCTTATGTTGTATGAAATATTTTAAAAAAAGCAGATAAATTTTGTTTCAAAGAGCGTTAGAGCATTAAATTTTATGATATCTATGAAAAGCTAATCAGTTCTAAGTTCAAGCTATTAATATTCTTATATCAATATGAAATCAATGAACTGAACATTGCCAAATATAAAAAAATTCTCTTGTTACATATAAGTTTCATACAAATATCCATTAAATAAAATATAATTTTTGAAACCGTTGAATATTTTTCTTTTAACATTGACCAACTTTGAATACAATTTTATGAAGATTCTTGGTGTTGTATAAATAGTTGAAACCAAATTAAAATATCTCTAATTTCCAGGTCGTGAGAGCATTTTTTCAGTTTTAATAGATGAAATCATAAAGAAACATTGGGAAAAAATGAACCGTTGTCTATGGAAAACTAATCAGCTCTAAGTTTATGGACTTAACACATGTGATATCAATATGAAGTCAATCGGACTTATAGTTTGGGCTGCAGAGAGGACACAAAAAAAAAAACAACGTAAATGATGAATTCATAGAGAAGAAATCAAAAGTTGTCTATGGAAAACTAATCAGCTCTAGGTCTTTGCACTTTACACATATGATGTTAATATGAAGTCGATCAGACTTATAGTTTGGGCTGTAGAGAGGACACAAAAAAGATAAATGCTACGGCGTACGGCGTACGGCGTATACGCCATACACACAAACACATCACGACGAAACTCATAGTGTGCATTCTCTACATGATACCCATTGAGAAATTGATGTAAAAAAAATACGCTTAAATTTTGCGAAATCATGACTCTCCCCTATTCCATAGTGTGGAGAGTAAAAAATCTCTCGAGTTGTTTATGTTTAAGAATAAAATTCAACTACCTATTCAGATTGTAATCGAAGTCTTCAAACTCGGAATTTTATAAGACAGTAAGAAAATATGTGTTTGACCAAAATTTTCGGACAATATCTATAAAAAAGAGCAATGTTTCTTTTCTCTGGAGGCAATCAGATATGGGACATTGATAGCGGGGACATATGTAATAGAATGAAAAGATTAGAAGGAGGAATTAAGACTGGTTGGTTTCGATACGGTGGGGAACAATGAGACAGGACTAGATAAATGCGACGGCGAACGAATAGGAGAAAGAGAAAAAAAGAGGCAATGAAAAAGCTTCGGTTTTCTTGTAATAGTTGACCCGCTGGCTGCTTTAACGGTGATAGATATCCTTCGATTTGTACGGTTCACAAAACGATTTCGACCTGAGAAAAAATTCTCACCAGTTAGTGAACAGTTAGTGTTTTATGCGAGAATCGTTCTTTAACCGTTCGTCACTCGTTCTTTTCCACAGAATCAATATCATTCATTGTGTTTAAGAATAATTGTTTTCACAATCCATTTGCTGTCCCAACCCTGACGTAAACAAGTGAAACGGGGCTATGGCTAAAGGCAAAAGAAAAAGAAACGAGATCGTTGAGAAGAATATGTAACACGACGATATATCATCATTATTAGCGCTACAGCCCTGTGTGGGCCCTGGCCTTCTCCAGAATCCTCTTCCAGCCGTCGCTTTCCTCCGCCGCTAAGAATATTGAAAGAAGAGTTATGGCAGGAATGAATGGAACAATTAGACAAGTTATGAAAAATCGTGACACATCAAAGGATGCCAATCACCTCTTTATCTGTCAAGGTATGCCAGTGAGATGCGACGCAGAGGACTTGAAGATGGTTAATGACAATGCCGTTGCGGTTGCTGTATTCTGGAGTGGGAAGGCCTAGTGGTGAAGTATCTACTCGGACTCGTAAAGTAAGTAAAGGATGCTAAAGTTTACATTCATAAGGCAATCGCAGTGCCAACACGTGACAGAACCTGGAACCTGGACGTGACAGAAATCGCACAAAAGCAGTTGACATGAGATCGCTTACAAGAATTCGTGTGACAGGGTAAGAAATGAGGACATTGGAACATAATGTAAAATAAAGATATATTGAGATGGTTTGGCCACATGGGGAGAATGAATGAGGAACGCCTGACGAATTACAATGCAGTATATATATGGTATGTATATATTCTTAAACTGTTCGTATACATAGGTACCTAAACAACATAATGTCGCACAATAGCAGGTAGGTATATTGCCTAATGTAAATACTTTACAACAAGTCATGTCCATTTGTTACGTCATTAACAAATGGACATGTCTGCAACCTACTTCTTCTTCCTCTTTTTGTAGATCTATGACCTTTTTACACAGGTCCTGGGACGAGGATGTCCAGCTCTCCTTCCATCTTTTTGATGGTCTTCCCGGTTACCGAGAAGGCCATTCCCGGTTACAACCGTAGTGTGCTTCCTTCTGATATCTCACGCATTGCAATCTTATGTAACCAACATGTTAACATATGTAAATATTGGATAGAACAAAATAGGAAAAGGCGAAATAAGGAGGGGACAAGGATTATAAAAGGAAATATGTCATCGAATATTTTAAGATATATTGTTTTCTATACAAAACAGGTATGTCAGGATAGGACAGTGTGATGGTAAGTCCTTTTTTCCTACCCATAAGTTGTAAACAGCTTGATAATTTGTATAAATGTGTGGAGGTTAAGTATCAAACTATTGATGGTCCCCGTAAATTTGTGTATTCCGCCATACAAATTGTATGAAACGATGTCAAACTAAATTCAATTTTTACAAAAATATTGGGTTAGAAGTTTGAGATGTACTACTATAATAGACTGCAGACACAATAAATGCTCTACTATAAATTATGGATTGATTCCTGTGTATAAAATATATATATATATATATATATATATATATATATATATATATATATATATATATATATATATATATATATATATATATATATATATATATATATATATATATATATATATATATATATATATATATATATATATATATATATATATATATATATATATATATATATATATATATATATATATATATATATATATATATATATATATATATATATATATATATATATATGCTGCGAAGCCTCTAAGTTGGTATTTTTTGACTTAAATAGAAAAACTTTGAAAAATATATGGAGTAAGAATATTCCAAAATAGGAAAGTTTATATTGTTTTTTTCTTGTTTTCAAAGGGGCAGATCTGGGTTGCAACATAGTAAAAAGCTGGCTGGACAACAACTTGCTAACAGTAAATCTTAAAAAAACTAAATATTTGACATTCAGTATCGATAAAAGAGGGCAACCGTCTAGCGATTTAAAACTGATTATGCATGACTGCCAACACCAAAATTGCAATTGTAACCCCCTCGAAAATACAGATAATGTGAAATACTTAGGAATAATAATAGATAGACACTTAAACTGGAAATCACACATTGAATTAATTTCGGGAAAACTTCTAAAACTCATTTATCTATTTAAATCCATTCGCAATATTTTTAAGAAACACCAACTCAAAACTATCTACTATGCCCTTGCCCAGTCATTCTTAAGCTATGCGATTCCCAGTTGGGGAGGTACTTACAAAACCACATTAAAAACGGTTATAACGGCGCAAAAAACTTTACTTCGTGTCATTAATAAAAAACCACTTAGATACTCTTCAGACAGACTATTCAGTGAATTTAATGTACTAGACGTAAGACAGCTTTTTGTTAAGTCAACTCTCACTTTCTACATCAAAACTTCAAACCACCAAATGACAACCAGCAACTCACATTCACACAATACTAGGCAAGCACTACTAAACCTTGACGAAATTCCAAAAACTAAGACAACACATGGCCAGAAAAATTACGCGTACATAGGTCCAAAAATATTTAACCTCTTCAAAACTGACTTTCCACTATTAAGAACCTACTCACATATCAAATTGAAAGCCATAGCAAACAACTGGTTAATTACCAAAGGACGAAAAGAAACAGAAGAATTATTTAATATTACTGCTTAGACGACTTATAAAAAAAAATCAAAATTATATTATCATTAGCCCTTTCTACATCAAGCATTTTTTTTTTCTCATACAACACTAAAATATATACATACATACTTGCACATCATTACTTCAACCTACCACAAAACCTTACAAAAATAACTAACACTATGACGAATTAAAATAATAGAACTGATTTATATAACGCTACTCTGGTACAGGCATAGCCTAGTAGAGTAGCCTAATCCACAAATTAAAATATATAAACGTATACACTAATGACAAACTTAACTTTTTCTTACTTATAGTATAACATGAGTATAACTTATAATTTTTATTAACTACTGTATAAAGTTATATTGTACTTATTGTTATTATTATACTTGTAAAAAGGATTTTAATAAATAAATAAATATTTCAGCGTTATGGAATATCTACTTGAACTAAGTGAAATAGGAACATACCTATTTAAGCCGGAACGTTCAGTTATATAATCTAAGGTGTTGTCACTCCAATAATAGACGACGCCTTGATTCTTAGCATGCCTATATAATCACAAACACTATTTCTGTCTCAATTGCACATAGTATTCGCGTTTCTTATGTACATATACAACATTTAATAACAATTTCATTGATAATTCGTGTAAAAGGAAACCGCGCAATCAGAAAATGGGATTTAATGCAGTATTATTTGAATGTCAGACATAAATGGTTTGTCTAACAAAGTGGAAAAATTAAGACAAATGCGTCCGGATCGGTTCAGATTGGCTTCTTGCCGGAAGCTGGAAACTGATGGCTTCTAGCTACTCGGCCAGATCTCTCCTACAGTCCTTATCGGCAGATTCTCCCATATTTATGGTGGAAATTAAAATGAGAACCTCGCCTAGATGCCGGGACACCTCCCTCGTAAATTGTACATCGGATGTGAAATAAATAGCAGAGAGAAGATTTAGAGGTAAACGATATTTGGTTATTCGATGATAAATATTCCACTGAAACCGAAGTGATTTTAATCTTGGTTTGATAAGTAATATTTCAATTTTGTTTTTCGTAATCATGTAGAAAAATATTTACATATTTAACTATCCAGGATGATTGGTCAATTGCAAACGGATAATCTATAACGAACTAATACTATCAATTGTTAAAAAATGGAATTACAAAAAAATACCTAGTTTTATCGCAGTAATGAGTTATCTTGTCTATCTTAAGAGGACATATTTAGTACTAGTTGCTTGTAACACATGATATCCAACTGTCGATAGCGATAGTACATTTCTTAAATTTAAATGCGATCTAACAGCAATGTTTTATAAAAAAACAGTCAATCGCCGTTAACAATGTAATCTCGTTTGAAATGTGATATTTTTAAAATTTTCTGTAATTTAGATTCTTTTTTTTTTCTTTAAGATTTGCACTATATTTTTTTTTTTTTTGCTTGTCTACTTTGCATGTATAGTATAATATTATACTATAAATGTGATTATAATATATATTTTTTGTTATTTATTTTGTTTCATCATTTAGTTTTTATTTTACTAAGTATGTACCCATATGTCTACGTCACGTCCGGTATCAGTATTACGTCACGTCCGGTCTTAACTTACACTGCAAATTTGCAGCACTTCAAAAATTTTCAAATTAGGACAATATTCTTGGCATATTCTAGTATCAATTTTCATGACAGTTTAATTAAAAATAAATAATTCATATCAAAATTATTAAAACAAGTGTATCGTGAGTTAAAACACTCTTTTTCAGTGTCTTTTCATATCTGTCAAAAAGGCGCCAATACTTCCATCTGACAGTTTTTGGTAAGAGTGAATTACACTTTAAAATTACAATTTTTTTGCTCAACAACTATCTTCTCGTGATGGCAAACTGCAATATTTGCAAATCTTATAAAAATTCAGCCTTTCTACATTGCAAAAATTGCGAACATGACTTTCACGCTGATTGCTTGGGCATGTCAATTGACAACTTCAAAAAAATGTCTACAGATTATATTAAATCATGGAAGTGTATAAATTGTAAAAAAAATAAATCATACAAACCGCAAGGCAAATCCCCGCTAACACAGCACTGCACCAAATCCGATGATTTAAATCTTGATAAATCACTGATAACTATTGATTATAATGCGGCATCAAAATACTCTAATGAACTTGAGAACTTGAAAACTACACTTATAAGCCATATAAATCTTAAACTGGAGGAAACAAACAAAAAATGGCAGGAAATTTCTGACCAAAACACCACTATTATAAACAGTATCAACTTTATAAGTGCACAGTATGAAGATATTTTAAATAAAGTACATGACATTGAAGGCAGATGTAAAAAACTTGAATCGGAGAAGCTTGAGAAGGAGGAAATAATACACAAACTGGATAAACTAGAGAGTAAAATTCAGGACCTGGAATACCAGAAGATTGCAAATGAAATAGAAATTCGCGGATGTCCGGAAGATTTAAATGAAACTCCCCAGGATTTAATAAACAGTACCGTCAGACTTATCTCTACAATCAACTGCAATGATGTCAAGTCAACGGATATTCTTTCTATAATGAGGGCAAAGCAACACCACTCCAAAACTACACCTCGTTCAATAATTATTAAATTTGCTAATAAATTATCTCGCGATGCCATTTTAAAACAGGTCAAAAAATATTTAATAAATGTAATCCAACACAAAAATTGAATACATCTCACTTCAAGAACACAGAAAAATCAACACCACTGTTTTTGTCAGAGCATATTACCCCTAAAACTAAATTTTTGTTAGCTAAAACTAGGAAAATTGCTATAGATAAAAATATTAAATATGTTTGGATTCAAGATGGCTCTATTTGTACGAGAAAAAATGAAAATGATAGATTATTTCGAATTAAAAACGAATCTGATTTATATAAACTTTAATAACTATATTTTATGCACTGTACCCTACTTCATTTACAATTTAATACCAAGAGATCTTATGTTAGTTTTAGTTATATATTATTGTTTATACTTTAATGTGTATACGTGTGTGAATTTATGTTTATTTTATTGGAGGTTAAATTTTAATAACTTCGAACACAGAACACACTTTTTAGCGTCAGAAATTCACAAACTGTTATTTTATATTATATTTTTTGAGACAGAGCATTTTAAAATATCACTATGTAACTTTATATATGAACTTATACTGAATACTGCATATATTTCTGCCACAAAAAACATATTGTTATATGAGACGGATACAGTAAATATTGATTATATAACGAAAAAGTTATCTCTACCTACATCAATGTGGAGGCGTTTTATCACACTACTGCCTGAATATACTTGGAAAGAAACAAATTATGTATTTTGTAAAGGTTTTAAATTGTTATTCACAGATGTCACTATTTTGATATATTATATTTCAGTAAGAATATGTTTAAAAGTGTATTTTAAGGTAAAATTTACTAAAGCTATATTAACACATATATATATTTTTATCTTAAAAAATAGAATTCTTAAAATGGTTCAAGTATATTATACACTATGTATGGGATTTGATTTAATATCAATGTGTGTGGGGTTTGATTTTATAACAATATTTGTTTGTATAGAGTCAATAATAAATTATGCATGTTACTGTGCAAATTACCATAATAATATGATGTACTGTGGTATATTGTGTTACTGTACAAACTACCTTATTATTATTATATTGTATTATTGTATACACTTAAACACCATGTTGAGTGGATACTTTGTTGTGTTTGGCCTACTACATAAAGCATTAGTCACGATTTTTATTTCTAAGCATTTTAAGGGAAAGAACATTGTAATATATTCTGTGAAAAATTTTCGCCGTCATTATATCACTGTTCAGTACTCAATATCAGAATGTACTTATTTATTATTAGTGTTCATGTATAAATTTATATCTTTGAAATGTATAGTATTATATTTTTTGGGTAATGCACTTATATATTATACCATAAAACAAAATCGTGAGATAGTTCATGTATATATTAGATATAATTTATTATCGAAAATATCACTGATCAATATTCTATTGTATTATAATACTTTGAATGAGCATAACCAACTGTTGATTATATTGGGCTTATCACTATTCATTACACTAAAGTACATATTTATTTATAAATAATAGAAAAATGATTCAAAATATCGATATAGATTTGGTATCGATTGATACTAAACTCAACAACCATGTTAATGACTGCAAAGATTTTTTCACAAGCAACTACGCGTTAAAAATATTAAATCTCAATATACGCAGTATTGAGAAAAATCATGATGAACTGTTACTTTTTCTTGAAGACTCACATGTAAAATTTGACGTTATCATAGCTACTGAAGCATGGACAAATCAATATATTATTCCAAGAGCTATCAGTGGGTTCCAAATGTTCAGATCTAATATATCCTTCAATAAGGCAGATGGTGTGGTCGTGTATGTTAAAGAATACTTAAATCCTAGATTAATTGAATGTGAAGTGACCGATGCAAACTGTGTGCAAATAATAATCGATAATTCTTTTTCAATCTTCGGTGTCTATAGGTCGCCTCATATTGTGAATACTAAACCTTTCATAACATCACTTTCTGACTTAATCAAACAAAATTCTAAGTATCAACATATAGTTTTAGCCGGTGATATAAATATAAACACAATTGGATCGAAACACTATCAGTCACTTGAGTACGAATGTGCATTGGCTGAACTAGGACTATTGTCTGCTATAAATCTACCGACGAGAGAAACCAACATCTCTCACTCGTGTCTTGATCACATTTATGTTAAATCCAACTTAGCAGTTGTTGCAGCAGTGGTGAAATCTACCATAACAGATCACTATAGCACTATCTGTGGCCTTGTTAAGAAAGAAAACTAACTCCAAGACAAAACTCCGCTAAAGACAAAACTCCAAGTAAATCAATAAAATTTACAAATGTCAATAAACTAATGGATGCTCTTACAAAAACAGATTGGTCAGACGTATTAAATGAAACATGCACAAACTCTGCACTGAAAATTTTTATGTTGATCTTAGAAAAACATTTGTTAGAAAGTACAGAAATTAAAGCTAAAAAGCCCAAGTTATTACCTATTAAACCATGGATGAATGAATCTATTCTAAGTTGTGTCAGAAAAAGAGATATATTACATCTAGAGGTTAAAAAATATCCTCATAATAAATCTTTCTATCAATATTATATTAAATACAGAAATATATGTAATAAAATCATAAAACACCATAAAGAAAAATATTACAAATCAATTTTACAAAAAGATCATTCTTCAAAAACTGCCTGGAAGATAGTGAAAGAACTAAATAATGTAAATGACTCAAACAAAACAACTATTAAATCAATTGCTATAAGCGATTCTCTGATTCATGGAGATAAACCAATTGCTGACTGTATGAATGAACATTTTGCAGGTATAGGTAATAAACTAGCTACTGAATTATTCTCTAAATCACAGAAAACTGAACAAGAGATTCTTAAAAATTATGAACGGAAAAAATATACGCACGCAAAGTTTAAATTAATGAACATAACCAAAGATGACACCATTAAGTATATTGAAGATATTCGTACAGATAATTCTAAGGGATACGATAAAATACAAGCCAAAATAATAAAATCAGTAAAAAATCAAATCGCTGAACCATTAACTCATATTCTAAATTGTAGCTTATCACATGGTGAGTTTCCTGAGGCGTTCAAATGTGCTAGGGTAATCCCACTTTATAAAGGAGGTGACCATAAAAATCCCAACAACTATAGGCCAATATCCATTTTGAGTGTTTTATCAAAAATATTTGAAAAATGTGTCAGCCTTCAACTTACAAAACATCTAGAAACGTTCAATATTCTTGCAGAAAATCAATATGGTTTTAGAAAAAATAAGGGTACGGACGAAGCTCTTCTGTCAATAATCAAAGATATTGCTAGTAACATTGATAGAAATAGAAAAACCATAGCAATATTTTTAGACTTAGCCAAAGCTTTTGACACGGTTTCTCATAAACTTTTATTAAAAAAGTTAGAAAACGTGGGAATTCATGGAACAGAATTAAAATTCTTCAAAGAATATATTGAAAAACGATCCCAGTTTGTACAAATTGGAACCACAACCAGTGACATAAAGCAAATAAATTATGGCGTTCCTCAAGGTAGTACCCTTGGACCACTTTTATTTTTAATTTACATAAATGATCTCTGTTTTCTTAAAATTGGAGGAAAAATTATTACTTTTGCAGATGACACTGCACTACTTTTCAATAGTGACACATGGGAAAAAGCGTACGTATTGGCAGAAAAGGGAGTCAATATAGTAAAATCATGGCTAGATAACATTGTCTTATCTCTTAATATAAAAAAAACTAAATTTATGACCTTCAGTATTGACACACGAGGACAACCTTTGGATCAACATTCTATTACAGTTCACAATTGCTACAAAAATTTCTGTCAATGTACCCCCCTGGAAAAATGTAACGAGATCAAGTATCTAGGAGTTGTTGTTGACAATAACTTAAATTGGAAAAAGCATATTGAGGAATGTTCCATAAAAATTCGAAAACTAATCTATCTATTTTTACGTATTCGCAATGTTTTTAAAATAGATGACCTTAAGTTCATCTATTATGCAGTTGCTCAATCTATACTATGTTATGGCATCATAGTTTGGGGAGGAACGTATAAAACCGCACTAAGTCCCATTGAAATAGCCCAGAAGAGTATCATTCGAGTTATTAATAAAAAACCTTTTAGATATCCGTCTAATTCATTATTTTTTGAATTTGAAGTTTTAGATATTCGTCAGCTATACCTCAAGAAATTAATCATTTACTCACATAAGCTCAATATAACACAATATACTCGAGTTGAAAATTCCTACAATATTAGACACAGACTTTTACCCATCCCCAGAGCTCATACCACGTTTGCTCAAAAACATTTTGATTTTATTTTGCCTCGTATTTTAAACATATTTACAAAAGAATTGATTGGTTCTGAGATATATAATATAAAATCACTAAGTGCTATGAAAAATAAACTATCTTCTTGGATTCTCAACAAAGGTAGAATGAACATTGAAGATATATTTTTGAAAATTATGAAATGATTATAAAACCGTGATGTTATAGCTTATATTATAATTTGTATTTTTGATTTTTTTTATATGTTATAATTATATATTAGACATAAATGGGTTACATAAGTAAAGACTGTGTCAGTTAAAATGAATTGTAAAGCTATTCCGACACAAGCACTGCTTAGTGGAATAGTTCTTATCCACTGGATGTTGGTACTGATAGATTGTATTCATTTTGTCAGTGAATATATTATGTTATACTAAATTGTCAATTTTTAAAATTTTTTTTTTTGTTCTATGTTTCACTGTCGTATTGTTGTAATTTTTTTATGTATGGTTATTGTGGATTTAAATAAATAAATAAATAAATAAAATGTTTGTTTTTATAGTTCTTTTATTTTTTTTTACATTATTATTATTTTTTATATAAAATTTTTGTTGTTTTTAGTTTTCAATTTTTATTTTATGATAATTAATATTTTTTCTTTTTTTCTAAGTACGTAGGTATATTATTTTAGTATATTTTAATGATTTTTATGTCTCAACCTAAGTACCTATATCTTTTATTTTATATTGTATTTTTTTTTTCTCCACTTAATATTATTTTTTATATTTACTAATTTTGTTACAGTACCTTCTTTTTCTTTTATGTTTATGATAGTTTTATTATTTTGTTTCGTAATTTCAATGTGTGTACTTAATTGCTGTTCATGTTTATAAAAGGCAATTTGCCGTAAATAAATAAATAAATATGTATAGTTGAACTTGGATATTGTGTATTATTCCATACAAATTGTATGAAGCGATGTCGTCACTAATATTAATTTGTACAAACTATGTTTAAAAAGTTTGTGATATATTACTACATATAATGTACACATTTTCGATAGAAAATTAAATTCTTTAGTTTACATGTTTCGGCATTTATCGATATTTAAAAAAAAATCGGAAATAGAGGGAGTTAAAGACAAAAAATTGTTTTACCAATTTTTTGCTTCTTAATAAAAACAGTTTGAGAAACCCTGGAACTGTTTTTCAAAATTCATTTTGAGGTAATATATTCGACTATATTTTTTAGTTCAGCAATTAGGTTCACCACCCATTCTGATTGTAGTGCCTTTTTTGGTGAAACGAGACTGGTGTGTGGGTATACATAGATGTGTTGTTCTCCCTTTTATGAGGCAATGCACACCCGCACACCTTTCGCTGGTTACCCCACATTGTGGGATATGCCGTGATGGTATGAATGAATGAATGAATGAATTTTAGTACAAAATTTCAGCGCTCTGGCTTTTATAGTTTTTGAGATATACGGACAAATGCTATAAAAATTAAAATATTGACAACCCCTGACTGGAACAAAAATTTTAAATACAATTTTTTTTTAAATAAATATTTTGTGTACCTATTTGAAATTTTATATATATTCTGAAATTTTAAGCTTTGTAAATCCAGCGGATCAAAAGTTATATGGGGGGAGACGGACAGACACACACGCACACACAAAACTTACATAAAATATTCTACTTCGAATTCTGAGTAAATCCATGTAAGGGAACATATATGCTACGAAGCCTCTAAGTTGGTGTTTTTAGCATGCAAAAAGTCTACTACGCCATACAAAATGTTCCTAGTATTCCTTATACGCGGGTCATGGCTTAATATGTTAAGAGAATAAATTCTCTTGAACAAATCGACAGTTGGATTAGAAGTATTCTTGCAGTGTGAGACGTTACCTTTTTCTTAAATTTTTCTTAGGTGACTCCCGTAATTCGACCCTAAGCATGACTATGTTTTATTTATTGTGTATAACTTGTATTTGTCCAGTCATTGACTGTATGAATAAAGCGAAATAAATAAAATGTAATAAATACATAAGTAGCTAAAAATTATGTACATATCAATATTTCGGCCTTTATGATAGCTACACACGGCCTCCTCCTACACAAACTTTGTCAGCTATAACAGGGAGGACATGTT
>CAUYVO010000099.1:0-49527 GCA_963576475.1 Molanna angustata
AAGGAAGCTATTGAACTTCTTAAGAAATTGAATGACAGGAAACAATCGAAAGCTAAAACTACAAATTCAAAAGTCAAAAAAAATCCCAAAACAAACAAACTAGACGAGAGTTTGAAATTGAAACGGAAGATGCTTTACCCAAAGTTGGTGACACATGTGAATGAATCAAAAATGTACAATATGGATGTACCATGTGAGTATCGGTCTTCTTAAGAGACTATTAGTAGGCTTTTATAGAAAATTTTTCTCCAGAAACCTAAAAAGATACATTTTTTATATAAAGAACAGTTTATTTTTACATCTTTATTCTACTGCTTAAGTTTTTTTTCAAATTTGAATTTGTTAAATAATTTTCTTGTAAAATTAGTTTTAATAAAACCCTTTTTTAATTTTATTGACAAACTTGCTTCATCTCAATAGAGACGAAGTTAGGATATCATAGAAAAACCAGGAACTCAAGGCACCTACAGGGCTTACGACCTGTCATTGGCTGATTTACATGATCACTTTATGTTCACCGTAATGTTCACCAATTATACCTTCTTATTGAGTTCCCTTATAAATGTAATTTTTAAAAGTTTTATACTATTGCCATCTGTGAATTAATGAAGAAACCTTTTTTTTTTGTAATGCCATCTATTGAGAAATTAGTTTAATTGTAAACATTGAAAGCATCAGTCCTTATAAATGAGGTGACGGTGTCTCTCGCACAGATGTCACCCCTGAACTGCTCCAGAAATATTATTTTATTTTTGGTTTGTTTACCTACTTGTACCAATATGTATGTAAATCGAATATTTTTTTTATTGCATATATGCAAAAATTGGATTTTTTTCCTTGTTGGGAATCAAATGATAAAATATCATTTGACTCCCGACAGGGAAAAAATCCAATGTTTGCGTTTATGCAATTGGAAAAATATCCTTTTTTAATGTTTTCATACATTATTTAAGGTAATAAGTGTGCATATTTGTGCATATCTCGCATGCTGGCGTTAACAAGGGCCTTAATAAACCATGGTTATTTTACATCATTTAGTATTATTACCAGCGCAAAAAATATCAAGCAAGTTGCAAGGAATTAAAAGTATTTATTTTTAATTTAAATGTGTTTGTTATCTTTTAGATTTTTATTTCTCTCTTATTTTTTATTATGTTAATTTACCTGCTGTGCAATCTAAGTCCGCCATGTTGTCTACTCATACACATTGTCATTCTGCAAGCATTATGGTCGAAGGAAATCAAAACATTATATCAATATTCATATCTCACTCATGAGTAAATAGTATTTTTGATCAAGTTATGTATTAATGGAGATTGTTTTTTTTTTTTTAATTTTATAGGTTTCTGTAATTTTGATTAAGCTGGCCGATAACATATTAATGATCTTATCAAAATTGTATTTATTTCAGTGGTTCGCCATACTTGCCAAGAGTGTGATATATCCTTTACAAATCCAATTTACCTGGACAGCCACTGGAAGAAGTGTAAGGGTCGGAGGATCCGCTCGTGGGGAGCCCAACCAGATACTGACGTCGTACAGAATCAAGATGGAAAATATTCGTGCAACATATGCTCGTCAACATTTTCAAACAGATACAATCTCAAGAGGCATTTCATAATACATAAATGTACATGATTTTGAATTTATAGTATATTTTAGAGTAGAAAAATAGGAAGGATGATTTCTATATTTATTTAATATACAAAACAGTCGTAAGGCTTGCAATGCTTTATGTTTGAAGTACTGAACAACATCAAAAAGGCATAAACGAGGAAGACTTTGGAATAAAATCCCATCGCAAATTGAATTTTATTACTAAATGATTTGTAATTAATATTTTTTCATGTCGCAAGTTGATTTTGAATATATCAATAATATTAAAATTAAATAAAATATTTATTACATTTTTCAGTGTCTCAACTTCAAAATGACAAAAATGAAATGAACACAATCATATCAGTCAGAAAAGATCCATCGAATGATGATAATAATGAATCATCATCGGCTGGTTCCAATGACAATGCAGCAGATAAAAATAATTTTAATACAATGGAATCTGTCAATGATATTGATATTGTTGTATCAAGTATCAAAGTGGAGGGTCTTCAAGATTTATCTAACGACACATCAGACAGAAGTCAAATTTCATTGAGTGACCCAACTGTCAGAAAAGATCCATTGAATGATGATAATAATGAATCATCATCGGCTGGTTCCAATGTCAATGCAGCAGATAAAAATAATTTCAATACAATGGAATCTGTCAATGATACTGGTATTGTTGTATCAAGTATCAAATTGGAGGGTCTTCAAGATTCATCTAACAACACATCAGACAGAAGTCAAGTTACATTAAATGACCCAACTGCCGATACTGGCACAAACTCTATATCTGAAATTCCATCAAAAGACAACTCTGTGAAATTCAGCGTTTCCCGTGTTTTGAGCGATGTTCCTGCATCAGAAGTAATACTAAAAGAGAGAGTACAGTGTGACCAATGCGACAGGACATACAGGACTATAGAAGCGTTATCTTACCATGTGCAGTACGTTCATAAAGACAATGGCTATTCAATTGTATGTAACGTCTGTCCAATGACATTCAAAGCTACGCGCCATTTAGCAGAGCATGTCAAGCTAGATCACAAAGGTACGTCTTATATTAATTCTATTGTCGATACGGCATTTGCAAGACGATGCTCTAAGTTTTATTTTTTTGTGTCAAACATTAAGACCTTTTGTAAATATGTTCATATATTTTATTTGATAAACATTTCTGATTCTGATATTGATTTTTGTAAACATGTCTATGTAGGAGTCTAGGGAAGAGTTGAATTGTGTCTATTGTACTCTTCCGAAAAAGGGCATTACATAGCGTTGAGGTGAGTTCGCAGTAAGGAGGATTTAAAAAAAATCAATAATTATACATAATTGACTCATCTACCAGATTCCTTACGTACCATTTCTCCAGTCTTTGTAATATAAAATGATTTATACATATCTCAATAGATGGCGATAGATGTATTACATAAGGCAATTATTTTATTTCAATAAATAATATTCAATTGAGACACATCTATCAGATTCCTTTCATACCATTTTTACAGTCATCGCAATATTGAATGATTTACACATATCTCAATAGATAGCGATAGATATTAACTTCTTCCTTCAGCCAAATCTCCACTGCTGGATGGAGGCCTCTTCTAAGTACTTCTACTGGTTTTTTTAAGGGATTTTTGGGACCCATCTACTTCGGGGACAAAAGCCCACCTATACTGAAGCTGGCCTATTCTCATTTTCATATCCCGTGGTCTCCATTTCCCACCAATAGATTTTGAAGGATATCTGATCAGTGCTTCTCGTTTTTTTAACTGTCAAATATTTCAAAGTGACCCCAAGCTCAGGAAACTTAAAATTTGATATTTCTATTTTCAAATTGCTAAAAGGCACATCACTTTTATAAAATGGCATTGAAAAATTGACAAATTTTCATAATAGTAATAGTAAATCAATATTTAAATCAAAAATATTTCAAGAAACTCATTTAATTAAAATGCTGAAAATTTTCCTTGCAAAATTTGTATACTTTGTGGAGAGACTTGGCAGTGAGGAGTATAGCGTTGGCGACAACCCACTTGTTTTTTAAACAAGTGGGTTGTGACCAAATATCAATGAAAATATTTAGAATCGATTTAAGTAAATGGGTTGGAATCTATCTTGTAAGAAAATGTTAATAATTTTTACAAGGAAAATAATATAGGCTACGACTATTTACACGACTCAACCATAGACGAAAACCAAAAATAACCACAGAAAACGCAGATAAATCAAGTTATAAAAATATTTACCTTTGTTTATACTTTGTTATAATTGTAGATCTCGATGAAAAAAATGATTTATAAAATTAAGTAAATGTAATAAGATGTCAATATTATTTTTTTTTTCTTCAAGTTGGTTTCCATGATGCATTTATGACCATTGAAAAAATGACAAAGGTAAATATTTTTGTATTTTGATTTATCTGCGCTTTCTATGGTTATAAATGACCTAAAAACATAGACGACGTCAGAAAATTTGTCATGTAAATAGACACTTTTTGGCGGGAAAACGCTTTTCCCGCCAATTCCGGTCGTAAAAATAGTGGCACCGAATAATATGACATTCTAAAAACTTGGCCATCATGTCGAAAACGAAAAATGATGTCATAATTTGTCTTTTCTCGATTCTTACCACTTAATTTTGATGTATTTGGGATGTAGCCAACACAGTAGCGTTTTTGCGGGTGTTTTAAACAATAAATTTTAAATATTTTTTTTGGAGGGGGGGTAGATCAAGGATTCAATTTTTTTTATAAATATTCTCTATATACAATTATATATTATTTTCAGCACCAAAATATTTATGAATTTAGCCTATTTAATTGATTCATAGCAAAAAAAACATGTTTTTCTTTTACGTTTGAATAGTCTGCCTTAAATTGATTATATGGGTCGATGGTGGAGCGTTTAGGGCGCTGGGCTAGAATCCAGTGGCCACGAGTTCGAATCCTACCTTGACAAATCGTTCACCTATAGCGCAAGCATTTATGCTTAATTTAAGGAATGTAGGAAGATGTACATGTACTTGTTTAACAAGGACATATTCATTTTTTATGTAAAAAGAAAGCAACAAATAAAATGTAGAATATTTCTACATTTTTTATCGCCAAACGTATTCACTGATACTACTTAGCATTTTATATTTATTTTGCATATCAAATTTGCTATTGAGGCAATCAATTATGTTGTATTAAAGTCATTCATTGAAATGTCTCACTGGCTACAAAATAACATGTTTCAAGGTAGCTTGATATGGTTCTGTGTTTTGTTTTAGTTACTATGAGTGAAGGTCGCAATTATTACTTGGCCACTACCAGTGAGTTAAAAAACTATAAATACCCAAAGGAAATCGATCTGAGAGTATTTATGTGCAAAATATGCTCAAAGATATTTCCCACATCACAAAAACTCATGAAGCACAGACACAAATCCAAATCTGAACATTTGATTGCGCCCTTCAATGTCCAGAAGGATATAAAGAAAGTTGATGGACTGTATGTCTGCAAGGTGAGAAAATTTGAAAAAAAAATATATTTTGTTGAGTTTTGCGGAATTCTCATAATAATTGAAAATAAGGTGAAATTAAATTATTATTAATTATTTTTAGCAGATATTTTAATTTGTGTTTCATTGTGAATATTTCTTTTTATTATTATTTCAATTTATCTCCCGACTTATTTATTTATTTATTTTATTTTGGGAAACAAAACAGCTGTTACATATTTTACATTATAAATAAAATAATAATCAGGAAAGTAAGCCAATTACATTGTTCCACAGATTAATATAATAAAGACAATTCAGTATAAAGTCAAAGACAAAAGTGTGGTGTAAGTGTACAATTGTGATGTGTGTGTGTGTGTATTTTATGAAGCGAGGGTGGGACATGAAGAAAGGTAGGAGAGGAGGAAAGGGTGAGTTGTCATATTAATATAGCATTGGACATACCAAAAATTATGCAATTTGGTACATAAAGTATTCATTATAATATTGATGATAGTTGTTTTTTTAATGATTGTAGGCTATTGTTAAAAATATCTGGCTTATGATTAAGGTTATTGTAGATATTGCAGCAACGGTTAATAAAAGTGTTATTTGCATAGTTTGTTCTTGAGTATTTAGTGTAAAAAAGGAGGTTCTGGCGATTATGTCTGGTGGGGCAGTTGAATGGGATTTGTCCTAAGAGATACGGACTATCGATTTGGTTGTTGAGTAATTTATTGTTAGACTATTGTAACAATTTGAAACTGGGCAATAAGTTAATCACATTATGTTAGTCCAAATACCTGCACAACATTTTTTTTTATTTGTCAATATTGACTGTGAAGAAAACTCCCAGCTATTACTCCATCTTTTAGGCGGTCTACTGCGAAGATAGGTTCTGTGAGACTGATTGGACAGCACAATATGATGAAGTTTGGTGCTGTTATCATCCAGGAGGAGCAGACCTTTTAATACAAACCCAAAGATCTACCTTAAAAGAAGAATATTGACAGTGTTATTATTTTAAAACTTAATATTGGAGTTTATACTTATAATTTTTGTACTTTTTTAGTTGTGCGGAAAAAATTATAAGAGTTATAATGCCATCCATTGTCATGTAATGAATCACCGCGGCATAAAACCATATGAATGTGATATATGCTCAAACCGTTTGGCCACCAAGTCCAGACTCTATGCTCATATAAAAAGTCACTACCAGCCCAAAGAGTACATTTGTGAAGAGTGCGGCCAAACCTTCACCCTACGCAGCAGCATGGATCGCCACAAAAATTTGCACGCTGGACATAAACCATTTAAATGTGAAATATGCGGAAAAGCTTTTCAGTTTGCCTACCTGATTAAAGTGCACATGAGAACGCACACGGGGGAAAAGCCCTACGCCTGCGATATGTGTCCTCAAAAGTTTAGCGATCGAAGAGGATTTTTGGGACACGTCAATAAACATCTGGGGATCAAACCGTACAAATGTGATCAATGTGATGCGGCATTTGTTTTCAAAAAGAGTCTGAATAGACATAAATTAAAACACACAGATTGTAGAAATAAGTTAAGTTAATAGAGAGAAGGTATTGCCCTTGCGTATTATTTTTTTTTAAATCTAAAGTAATAAAGCAATGATAGTGTTAGTGTGTGTATGTATGTGTGTGTTTGTCTCACGCCGAGTATTATTTTTTTTTATATCTAAATTATTAGTAAAGATTATAGGCATAATAAAATGGCATAATTTGTAGATAATATTTAATATTTCTGACAGTTGTTGATTTTCGTTTTTATGGCTTCGAACAAACCAATGTAGGTACCTACATATTCGACAAAATGTATTCAAACCATTTGATATTTCTTACAAATCGATTGGTTACTATGGTTACAGAAAGAATGTGATATTCAAATAAAATTTGTTATGAATCGAATTCGAATTTATTTAGAACATTGTTGTATGTAGGTAGCTACCTAATACTATTTACTTACAAGCCAACAATAAACTGATTTCCTATCAGAAAAATATTAATCTATTTAAGGTTAAGTTCAATACACATTCAATATAAAACTATTTCCTATAGTCAAATTCTTCTTGTTTTTTTATGTAGACCTTTGGGTGATTTTTTATATAAAGTATTTTTTGGAGTCTAAGGCTGGGGTGTTTCAACTTTAGTATAATATTGACATACAAAAGTATAAGAATGCGGGCTGTTTACACTAAAGTAAAAATTCGGTTGTTTCACGCCGAAATATACTTTAGTTTAAATCTACTTCAGTTTAAAATGTTGTAGTTGTATGAGTCGCTTTATTCCACATTTACTGTTAGGATTTACTACAAAAACATTTTTTGTACTGGTAACATTGCTGTTAATATCAAGCGAACATTGTGTTCTATGGCGAACATCTGTCAGTCAATGACCAAAACAAATATGGCTAAATATTGTTTTCGCTGACAAATTTTAATAATTTTGTATTTATACGGTCCCATTTTCCACAAAAACCAATGGAAAACACTTATGATGTTTTGATCAAGTAAGTATTTTATTGATTCACATGTCTTTTAAGTAAATAATTTGTTTGATTACGTATTTCATCTGTAATACCATTATTTTCTATTGATTCAATCTTGCATTTTCTTACCGTATTATTAAATTGTTTGTATTTTTTACAGATTCTGGGAATAAATTTATGTTTATGTTATACTTCAAAAGGTTGTCTCGCCTCCTGTTTCATTGTATTGTTGTACCAAGGACAAATTTAAAACTGTATATTTCATTATGAAGTGACGGCGATATAAGTCAGCGAATATTGGAGTGGCCGAGTTTAAACCGGACACATAACTAAGTAATTATAAAGATGGCAAATATTTTGATATAATGGGAGTATACACAGTTTATAATTTTATACAGGTACGAATACTTATTGGTCTGACCAAAAAAAATATACATGGGTGCAAGAGATGGAGTGAATAGCAGATGTCGCTCCAGAAAGGGATGGCATGACCATGTGAATGATATTTTGAAAGAAGGAAACAAAAAGTTTGAACAATCAACGAGCATGTATGAGACGATGCTTGGATGTAAAGGAAGCCAGAAATGTGTGCAAAAATAGAGAAGTATCGCGCTCGGTTCTCTCTGCTTATCCCGTAAGGGACATGGCATGATGGTATGTATGTATGTATTTAAAATATTTTTTTGAGTGGTGAGCGTGACTTGAGTCATTGGAGCCCCTCAATTCCGCATACATGGTCGCAAGCCCATGTGGCTCGCCTATTCCGACTGGTACTCTAGTCGCCTGTGCTCGTGGGCCTGGATTCGTGAACCCAATGAATCCACAATTCCCTTTTTCTTTTGTATCTTTGTTTAGAAATATTTATATAATATATAATATTACATAATATTATAGTAGGAATATAAAATGTCACATAAGTTAAAAATAGTAATACGTTTTTATTTTATAAAAATATGTGGTTAAATACAAATATTTTAATATTATAATTTTAATTATTTTTTTTTGGAAACTAACAGGTACTATGTCTAATATTAATTTATCACACACACAATAACAAGTTGCCACATTCTGGATACTTACGATAATGATTTTTCCACTAATGGAGTGTTTTATTATTCATGTATAACTTTTTATATATTTTATTTTTTTTTTAGACTGTATGTTTACAAAATAAAAATTAAAATAAAATAATAATTGTCTCACAGACCCAGACTGAGAACACAATTAAAAACTGTGTCTCCACCGGTAATCTAACCCGGGACCTTTGTATCAGCAGTCAGATACCTAATCAACTGTGTAACGAAGGCCAACAATATATGTATAGTACACCAAGAAAAAATGGACGTTCCCGAAACATGTAGTGAACAAGTAAATAAATAAGTGGAAACATACAAAGTATAGTTTGTGTTTAATTTAAATAATCGATTATTAAATGCCTTTTGACATATGTATGTCTTTTTGATTTAATTTTTCTACAAATGTATTACATATTTGATATTGATTTTATGTATATTATGGTTTAAAAATGTTAATACAAAAATAAAATGATTGTGAATACATTTATTTTATTTCAATACATACAAATATTTAAAGGAATGTTTAGAGCAAGTGAAGGAATACTGTATTTATATCTGGGCAATGTGTATTGACAAGATAGGTAATTGGATAATGATATTGAAAAATAAATTTTGGCTGAAAATAGAGTAAATGGAGCACTAACAGTGATTATGAATGATGGTAATGTATGATATGATAGGAGGATACCATGCCACACATAATGCAATTTTAGTAACACATTGCACAGTGAGAATGTAAGTGACTGAATCCAAAATTAGGTAAATTGATTTACATAGATCCACTTAAAAAAAACATTTTACCACCTTAAAATTAAAAAGTCTTCCGCTAAACAGAAATGAGTCTGTTTTTCAATTTTTGATGATAAAATATGTTTTTTTAAGTTGATTTATTTACCTATGAATCTCAATTTTACTAAATTTTAGATTGAATCACTTTAATTCTCACCGTGTAATATGCATAAGAGAATGATGTATAACAGAATAAGGAACAAGGATATAACAGCTGAGGGAAACTAGAAGAAGAATATTGCTAATCGAATGAAAGTAAACCCACCTTGGTGGTTTGGTAGCATTGGAAGACTGAAAAAAAAAACAAAATGCATAGAGCTGAAGGATAAGAAATATTAGTATGACCTTGTGAAAAATATTTTGAAAGAAGGAAAAAGGAAACATAAAAAGTGTTAATAACAGTATGAATGTTAGCGAGACGATAGATGTATGCAAACAACAAAACTTATGTATGGACATTCACAATCCATTTGTAGTTCCAACCCTGAAGTAGGTAAGTGAGATGCACGAAAGCAGAATATATGAAATTGAAATGAGATAGCTGAAAAGCATATGTAACATGACAGGTTAAGAAACGTAGACATTAAGAAATAATGTATGTATGACAAAAGGAAAGATACAGTATTATAATCGATATAATGGAAATTAACACCACGAGATAATTTGGCCAAATGGGGTGAATGAATAAAGAACTTCATATAAAGATATGAAAGGTGGAGTCGTCCGAGAAATGTTTGACTAGACAATGTGAACGATGTACTGAAAGAAAACAATGGTAGAAGCTCGAACAAGTATGAAACGATCCATGAATGCAGATAAGGTATTGGATGCGTGCCAGGATAGAAAGATATGGCTTCAAACCTGTCTGCTTACTTTGTTAGGAACATGGTACGAATATCATCTATCAAATCGACAAGCCAAAATACCGTCCCTTTTGACATGTCGCATTGTCCAAAAAAGATCTTGTCTTCCCAAGCCAAATTATCCACTTTAGGCCGAAATAATTTAGGTTTTCGCACCAAAGCATATTCCCTAATCAGTTCATAATCAGATTAACTGCTACAATCACAAATATAACTTGTAATATTCAAATTAATGACGCAAAACACGAAGTAATCGTAGAAATGTCATCTGTCAAAATTTCAAGATGGCGACTTACTATACCTTCGATTATACTTATAGCGGCCGAAAATCTACAGTATAAATTTCAACTAAAGTAAGACATTTATACTTTTGATTTAACTATACCAGAGATGAAACAACCCATTTTCACTAAAACGTAGATTTTAAACTATACTATAACTGATACTTTTGTTAAAACACCCCAGCCTTGGTTTTTCAGAAGGCGTGAGACAAACACACACACACAGACACTAACATTTTGATTGCTTTATTACTTTAGATATATTTTTTCTTATTTTGCATATGTATTGTCTGAAATATAAAAAAAAACAAAAGTGACTGTGATAGTGTTCATTTTCGTGGCGTAATATTTATAAAAAAATCGAATATCATTCCTTTTTCATCAATTATAAGATGGAATGTATATTATCTAAGATATAGAAGACACAAGTTTTTATAAAACTCTTTTTGTGGCTATACTTTCAGCTAAACTCGCTAATCCGATGAAGGACATAACTTTAAAATGCGAAGTCATTCGTGAATATTTTTACTTATGTAATGAAGTACATTAAAAATAAAATATTATTTTGAATAATAACAAAATGTTAAAAATTTAATGTTTTTAATTTTACGACCCTGGTATTTATAATTTTAATAAAAATTTCTTTGGCATAAAATATATTTTAAAAATTGTTTATTAATATGAAACCGTCAATATGAAATTGTTTATTAATATGAAACCGTCAATACGAAATTGTTTATTAATATGAAACCGTCAATACGAAATGTTTGTTTTCGAGTGTCCCGTAAGAGCCGGGTAATCGAAAATACAACAGGCGACAATAACATCTGACATACTTCAGCAATGAGGTTCACCACCCATTCTGAATTTAGTGCCTTTTAGGTGAGACGAGACTGATATGTGGGTATACACAGATGTGTTGTGCTCCCTTTTATAAGGCAATGCACACCCTTCGCTGGTTACCCCACATTGTGGGATATGCCGTGATGGTATGTATGTATGTATGTATAATATGAAATGTCATCCAGACGGGATATATTTTAGCATTTGTATTCTACATTTATAATTTTTTGCATTATTAACAAAATTGGGATTGATTATTGCATAAGATAAAACAATTGTGTACTTCATCATGTATTTATTCTTAATTGCATGAAAAATGTTTTGTATACAGACATATTAAACAAAACAAATATTACTCCTCCAATATTAAGGTTAGGTAATTTTGTATTATCATCTAAAAAATTTTTATCGTGTCGAGAGAATAAATATTTCTTAAATTACATCCTTCATCGTCTATAAGCACAATGCATTTTATTCTGAAATAAATACATTACAATTTAGCAAATATAGGAAACTGTACCTACATAACCTATAATTATGAACACCTTAAATGTGGGTTTTCTGGTGGTGGGTGGTACAAAAACAGTTTTGTACATAGTCTACTAAGGTTATGGTCAAACAAAGCATTGGAAAGTAAATCTGCAATAACGTATTTACAAAATAAATTAAACATTAAATAAACATTGTATCATGTCCAATGAAAGGACATGCATTTCAAGGGTTTTTATTTAAATATTATGAATATTGACACTTAAAATGTTAAGGACCGTGAAGGTACATACCTTTTAATCAATTTGTTTCTTACAGCGAATAAGGCTTGGAAATATTATTTACAAAATATTTTACATGGCATCAACAACATTTCCTTACAAAATATGTGAAATATCGCAAAGACGGAACTGATAGTACCAATCCAAGCCACCAGGGGCGACTTTATTTGCAAATGAATATTAGTCCATTCGGTCAATTTGGTATTCTGACAAAAATGTTAGTTTGAATAATTGTCATTCTGATAACTGATTTTCAAAAAATTTTCATGTAATCCTTGTACAATTTAAGTGAACTTTTCAACATGATCCTCTAATACAAGGCGAATGAAATTTACAAGGCTAGCTCTCTATGAATGGTAGTAGTTTTTAAGATAACTTTTGGAAAAAAAAAGTTATGTGAAATTATTGTTCCAAGAGCCCTTGAAAAGTTAGTGGAAAATTGAGGGTTGTAAAAATTTTTAATAAATTTTTTTTTTTAAGTTTTTGGATACTAACTCACAACGATATTGTTTACCATAAGCATCACTATTGAACTATTTCCAGAAAAATAATAAATTGTGATCGTAGACCTAATAGTTTAGCTACAGTGATGTAGTTTAGTCTGAAATCCGATTTTTATTAAAATTTCACAAGTATACATAACTTTTGAACCACCCAATTTCGCTGAACATACATGGGGGGCTAAATCGATAGGTATTGAGGTCGCCTACCTCCCTGCTTCGGTTGATCGACTCATGATGCACCATGTGTATATTTATATATATTTGAGTGTTATTATTTTAGAACTTAATATTAGAGTTTTACACATATAGCTATTGCAAATTTTCAGATCTGCGGAAAAAATTATAAGAGTTATAATGCCATCCATTGTCATTTAATAAATCACCGTGGCATAAAACCATATGAATGTGATATATGCTCAAAACGTTTGGCAACCAAGTCCAGACTCTATGCTCATATAAAAAGTCACTACCAGCCCAAAGAGTACATTTGTGAAGTGTGCGGCCAAACCTTCACCCTACGCAGCAGCATGGATCGCCACAAAAATTTACACGCTGGACATAAACCACATAAATGTGAAGTATGCGGGAAAGCTTTTCAGTTTGCCTGCATGAAAAAGGTGCACATGAGAATGCACACGGGTGAAAAGCCCTACGCCTGCGATATGTGTCCTCAGAAGTTTAGCGATCGAAGAGGATTCTTGGGACATATAAATAAACATCTGGGGATCAAACCGTACAAATGTGATCAATGCGATGCGGCATTTATTTTCAAAAAGTGTCTAAACAAACATAAATTAGAACACACAGATTGTAGAAATAAGTTAATTTAATTGAGAGAACATCAAAGGACAAAATTTTAATCTTCTTTAAATATTCAAATATTCTGACAACAATTGCTAAAATCACTATGACATTTTTGTTTGGACAAATGCCTGCAGCACACACAACTCATACCCGTCATAGATCATAATTATTATTTATGTAAAATACACAAATATGACATTTCTTTATGTTTCTATTTATGATGCGAGGTTAATATTACATTCTATTTTAGTGTTATACATTTACATAAATAAGGATTTTTTTTAAGACAACCGATAAACCAAACCATTGTTTGAAAAATGTGTACAGCTATTATTCATTGGTGATATCTACTTTTTTTGTATAATAATTATTTTGTGTAATTATTTTTATAATAATTATTACTTGTAGTAATCTTAATAAAACGATGAAATGTTTTTTTGAGAAATGAAATAATTTTATTTATTTATTTTTAATCACACCATATTTACAATATACCTACAACAATAAGTAGATTACTGTTGCCCAATTAGGAAATCCTGTTCTAGTGCTAGCAGTTTACAATTTTTAGTGACAATATAAACAATTATGAACCAGGTGATTGTTCCCGTTCAACATTAAATAGGCACACAATCTCATTATTCTGCACTCACAATCATCACCTCAACAAACATTATGGGCTCATACAAAATAGATCAACCAGGTCCTAATGTCCGTCATAGTATAATAAATTTATTTATATATTTTCAAATACGTATTGACATACTTCTACTAATAAGATAAAGGCTTCCCTATATTGATTAGTTAGATATATGTGATGGGTACCTATAATGGGACGTTATGTAAACTGCTGGTGTTCGGTTATATGATGATGTTTATTTGTGCGACTGGCCCGAGAGAATGTTAAATGGGAACTGACTTACATAGATTGTGATTGGTGGGGGTATATATAGGCTACCTTGTACAACAACAATAACATTAGTGTCCCATAACATACAAGAAATACTTGTATGTGTTCTAATGATAGACTAATGTGTACTGTAAACGAGTGTGCATTTTTTCTTCTTGACAGGTTGGCAATCTCTAAATGCATTTAGCTTTATGAAGTACATTTCTATTAGATTCTTAAACAAATATAAGATTCCCAGAGGACAAAAGTTTTCACAATACACCATAAACACAAAAACATTGTAACGAAACTCATAGTATGCGATTTCTACATGATGCCTGTTGAGAAATTGATGAAAAAAATTTGCATTTCTAGCAAGATGATTATGTACGAGACAATGTATCAATGTTGATGAGGCCATGGATATGTGTCAAGATAGGAGAATGCGGTGTTTGGTTCTCACTATGTATCCCTTGAGGAAGATAGTAGTGGAGAGTAAATTGCTAATCTCCGAAACCACCCAAAGATTTCAATGAAATTTCCTAATTTGTATGGTTGGTTCTGGCTTGAAAAATAGGATAGTTTAACCTATAGGTGACGCTTTTATTGAGATCTAAAGTGGCAGTCAATAATGTTTTTCTTTGTAGGTATGTCACATTTCAGTTATTCGCAATGACGATGGTCATTATTATTCTGTCTCTCTACCAATTTTAACATTATTTCATTTCTTCCTTGCCGCACATATCTTTCTTCCCCGCCATATTGAATCATTTTGTGTAGTCGGCATTTACCTTGTATCTTACACGCTTTCCTTGTTATAAATAGGGTGAATTGCCATAAAAAAAATGTCACATTATTTTTGAAACCTGATCCTCTTTTGCCTTGTGGTATTGTTCCTTGCTTTCTTTTTCTGCTTCTACCGCAACAAATACCATATAAACACCGAAAGAATCCTTGGTTAAATATCCTGATCTCCCAAACTAGTCGCTGACCAAACAATTAGTTCTAGACTTTAGAAGTAATTGTTTCCTAACTAAAGTTGGATATATTGTGCTTCTTAGCGTTTTAGTCCTCATCGCTACTTTGTTATATCATACCTTTGGTACAATATTAATAAACAACGCATATTTAAATATAAATAAATAACACGAGCCTAGTATGAACGATACGGAATCGATACTTGTCACCTAATAATTGGGAGATCCGTGGGATACCTATTACTTGTCACAAAAGTTAAAATGGTAGTATGAGCTGAGTGAATTCGTAAGTGAAATTAATTCTGTCCGATAGGAGGCGCGACGGCGCGGTGAAATTATGAAACTAACAACTTTTCAACGTTTCTTAAAAATGGCGCATTTGCATTACGTTTTGGCTTTTTTTATTGACTCGGGAAGAAAATGAAGATAATCCAAATGAATATTACATTCAACAAAACATTATGCCTCGAAGAAATGATTCGTTTATAATACCTAAATGAAACTATAATTTCGAATTGGTTGATATTGGTTTTTACTCGGTTCATTATATTCAATAATATATGAATCAATATTTTATATAAATACAATAAAAGTGCTGTGCAATTAAGACATCTAATAAACAAGAGTTTTAATAAATTAATGTCTTGACCCAATTACATAAGATGAGTAGGAAAAAGTACTTGTATGATGCAAGTTGCATTACCTACGGACGGACAGTATTTCGCGATCTATACAGTATTTTTTAATCACGTTTTAATTTAATATAATAACGGTTAAAAACATCGATCGTTGTAGATCATAGAACACACTAACTAAAGAACGCAAGCCACCGTATATTGAAATTGTACCAACTTCTGAACCAACTTGAAGTTGGCAACATAACAATACTGCTTACTGCCATCTGTTAAACCGTACAAAAGCTCATTAAGAGGCGGGGCTAGGCCTATAGGGGGGGGGGGCTAAATTCGACTTTATTTATTTATTTGAATATTGCCTCTGCATTTATTTCTTATAATGGTTGAAATTGTATAATATGCTTATATTATTCAACCATTATGAGAAACACTGCAAGAAGGAAGTAAAATTCACATACAAAAATTCTTAGGTTAACAAGAAAAGACAATTGTAACGAACAATGGTGTTTATTATAACGAATTACTCGACATTTATAAAATAATATAATATGCCAAATCATACCACAATATCATATTGTCTTATTTAAATGAAATTTGCTAAAATCTTTGCGGAGAAGATGAATATTTCCACGCGCGGAAATCCACTTTATCAATCTACAACGATCTCGTATTGACGGAAAACAAAATTGCCGTTGTATTGATTTGATTGATTCCTTCGAACCAAATGAAGTGACACAACATCGACGTGGCATTTTAAAATATTTAAATTGTTTACAAAGCTTTTAAATATGAAATGCGAAATAAGAAATAATAGTTTTGGACCGCGTTTCACGGAAAACACAATGACGCACAATGACAGATGACAGAACACATCACCAACACGTGAAGAATATATTATTGCCAGAATAAAACAAATTTCCAACATCATTTTCAGTTATTTCAGTAAATCAATTCATCTCAATATTTTTAGCAAACGCGACATATGCTAAAAATAAGAAATAACAATTATATTAATAAATTAAGTAGTTAAAATGTATTCGCTCATGAAAAATTTAAAATATACTTGAAAGATCGATGTTTTTTTTTTACTTATGGCAAAATTTTCTGATTTCTAAACAGAGACATCTCTTAAACCGTACAAAAGCTTTCTGATATTATAATACACACATACATACACACACACACATACCATCACGTCCATCACCACAGAATTGGACCGATTTCAATGTATGGTGGCTGGTAGGCCCTGATGTAGATATATCATAAAAAGATCCAAGATAAACAAAGATCAAATATACTCAAGAAATTGAACACTTCATAATATAAATATACGATAAATAAAAAGTAATTGTGGTTATCTCCATACAAAAAAGTACATGGTGGTCACGTGATTCTTCCGGCATTTGTTGTAGAAAAAATAGATTAGGAATATGCGCCGATTGTGTATTGGTAAATTTCAAATTCAAAACAGAATTTTCGGCGCAATAAATTCGGTATAGCGGTATATTCTGTATAGATGATGCTCGGCGTTGAAAATAAACATTCTAATGATGATCGTCTTTAAAAAGTTTGCATCTAACAATGAGTATGACACAATACAATAACAACGTACTCAAGGTGGCCAATTTATAAAAAGGCGTACCTTTAAAACCAGGTCATAATAATCCTTAAGGACGGGAGGCCTTGAAAGGACGTGAGGCGTTAAAAGGACAGGCAGCTCTGGAGGGACCGGAGGTGTTGAAAGAACGGGAGTTTGAAGGGACAAGAGGCTGAAGGAACGAAGGGCACTCAAGGGACGGGAGACTCTGAAGATATGGGAGGCTCTGAAAGGACGGAAGGCGCTGAAAGGAAAGGAGGCACTGAAAGGATGGGAAGCACTGAAAGGACGGGAGGCGTTGTAAGGACGGAAGGCGCTGGAGGGACGGGAGGCGCTGAAAGAACGGGAGGCGCTGAAGGAACGGGAGGCGCTGAAGGGACGGGAGGCGCTGAAGAAACAGAAAGCGCTGAAGAAACAGAAAGCGCTGAAGGACTGGGAGGTGCTAAAGGGACGGGAGGCATTGAAGGGACGGGAGGTGTATATGACAGGAGGTTGAAAGGACGGAAGGATGAAAGGCACTGAAGGGACGGGTAGCGCAGAAGGTGCGGGAGGCGTTGAAGAAACAGGAAGCTCTGAAGAAATGAGAGACGATGAAGGGAGGGGAAGCATTGAAGAGACGGGAGGCTGATAGAACGGGAAGCTGAAAGGCGCTAAAGGGACGGGAGGCGCTGAAGGAACGGGAGGTGATGAAGGGACGGGAGGCACTGAAGGAACGTGAGGCGTTGAAGAGACAGGAGGCACTGAAGGGCCTGATGGGACGAAATGTACTGATGGGCCTGAAGAGACAGGAGATACTGAAGAGCCTGAATAGAGGGGTAACACTAAAAGGACGGAAGGCACTGAAAGGGCGACAGACACTGAAGGAACGGGAGGCGCAGAAAGCACTGTAGGGACGGGAGGTACTGAATGTCTTGAAGGGACGGGAGGCACTGAAGGACGGGATGCATTGAGCGTAAGGGAGGCACTGAGCCGAACAGAGGCACAAAAAGGACGGGTGATACTGAAGGCACTGCAGGGAAGGGAGGTAATGAATGGCCTGATGGGATGGAAGGCTCAGAAGAGACGGGGGCGTGAAGGGACGGGGGGCGCTGAAGGGATGGGAGACGCTCAAGGGATAGGAGACACTGCAAATACGGGGGTGCTGAAGGAACGGGAGGTGCTGAAGGGACGGGAGGTGCTGAAGGGGCGGGAGGTGCTGAAGGGACAGAAGGTCCCGTCACATTAACGCCTCCCGCCCCTTCAGCGCCTCCATCCCTTCAGCGCTTCCCGTCTCTTAAGTGCCTCCCGTCCCTTCAGTGCCTTCCGTCCCTTCAGCACCTCCCACCCCTTCAGCACCTCCCGTCCCTTCAGCACCTCCCGTCCTTTCAGAGCGCATATGTAATATGTATAACCATATAAACATTACGATTTATAAGTATATACCTATGTATAATTTTCGCCAAATATCTTGAAGGATCTCCCGGTTGCGCAGAGCGCGAATTTGTGTCTTTATGCTTCGTTGGTTTACATGCAAATCACTCACCTTCTCGACTAAAAGTTCAAGATGTTTGTCTACAACTTTTATCGAATTTTTTGGTTTTATCGAATTTTTAATTTTCCCACTGGCAACACTGTAGTGCTGTACAAAGCATTTTTTTCATGTGCCCACACCACTATACAAATGACAAATTGAAATATTGGAAATATCGATGTCGCCTCGTCATTTATCAATAATGACAATAATCATTTAATTAACTAAACAAAATGTTTAGTAATACTATACGAAAAGTTTATTATATCCGCGAAAGTGTAAAAAAAGTGTATTCGTAATTGAAAAAGGTTAGTACCTATTTGTTTAATTTAAGAAACACGATATATTTTAAACGATTCCATTAAAATCATATTTTATTTGTAAAAAGTTCAGTTTAGTATTGTAAAAGTATTTACTTTTTAGTGAAATATACAATTTTAACCAACTGAACTTTAATCCTAGGAAATTTAACGATCGTAATATTTATTTTGAGTTAGGTTAGGTTCAAATGACACATTTATGTTTTGCAACATTTCCGTGAGGAATGAATTGAAATCAATTTCTCCTTTGCTGGGGATCGAACCTAGGACGCCTGCACATAATTCAAACGGTTTACCAACTGTGCTACTGCTGTCGGCAAGTCATATTTGTTCTTGTTTCAAGGACATACCCATTCCTTGAGTAAAAACAATTCTATGCCAGTCAACAGATATTATGCGTTGGTCATAATTCAGTGCTCAACTGATTTTTCTCTTTCAGAATTTAACCATCTTCAGAGAATGAACTGGGATAAGACGAGTGGAGAATCTATTCTGGGCTGATAATCTAGGGATATCTTCCGGGGAACAACAGGGACATGAAGAAAAGAAAAAGTCTGAGATCTACTCGTCAAATATGTTCAACGACATATTTTTTTTTTATGTAAGTACCTACATATTATGTTTGTGTCAAAATATTGAACATTGGCATTATTGCCATTTAATAATTCCTTCCAATCAGCCCCCCTAGACAACATGCCATTAAAGCTAAGCGTTATATCGCTAAGCGATAGAAATGTATGAAATTTGTGGCTGTCACGTGTTGTCATAGCGACCAATTTCATACATTTACTATCGCTTAGCGATATAACGCTTAGCTTAAATGACACGTTGTCTAGGCCCCCAGATACAAAGACAACATATTATGTTTTGTAAATTGTTCTTATACAATTGTATAAATTAAAATGGTAAAAGAAAATCATCACAAACTAAACGAGTGGGTTGTGACCAACGCTAAACTCCTCACTAACAAGTCATTCTATAAAGTATTCAAATTTTATATGGAAAATATTTAGCATTTTCAGAAAATAAGTTTGTTTTACTATTTTTTATTTAAATATTTTACTATGAAAACTTGATATTTCTTCAATGCCATTTTATGAAGGTGATGTGCCTTTTTACCAATTTGAAAATAAAAATTTCAAATTTAAAGTTTCCTGAGCTTGGGGTCATGTTGAAATATTTGATAGTAATAAAAATTGAGAAGCACTATTCAGATATCCTTCAAAATCTAATGGGGTTTAATGAGATATACAAATTTGCAAAATTTGAAAAAAATCGAATGAGTACTTTAGTTTATAATCGATATAGTAAAATAAACATGCCGTACATAGCACACACACAGATACATTGTGATGAAACTTTCAGAATCCAATCTCAGCATGATACTAGTTGATAATCTGCAATAAAAAAAAATAGCCTTAAAAATTGTGAAATCATAACTCCCCACTATATCCTCTTGGGTTAGTGAGAAGTAAAAATACATACAAAAAAATATAAATAATGTTTATAATGAAAAAAGCATTTCATTAATAAAAACAAAATTCGCTATACTTCAAAGAGTACCTACCTATGTGTTAACAGATATTTTTTTTTTAGAAAATAAAGAGAAAGGCAATTGTGGTTTCACTTCGTCCACGAATCCAGGGCCACGAGCACAGGCGACCAGAATACCAACCAGAATAGATGAGCCAAATGGGCTTGCGACCATGTTTGAGGGCTTAAAGGGATCCTTTATGACTTGAGTCACGCTCACCACTCAGCAACCAACCTACGATTGATACTCCACTCCCCTGCGGAACCAAATCAAATCGGACGCGGATAATGCTGCTTTTACCACTCTATCCAAATTTTCTTTTATTTTACCTCTACGGAGACTTAGGTCCTTAAAATAGGAATTTAAAACTTTGCAGGCAGGCCTCTCGCCCCCACCTCTACAGCATATATATTTGTGTTAAAGCCATTTTGAACTGTTTTATGTACCAGTTCCTTGTACTTGATTAGCTTGTATTGGTGGTCTTTGGAATATTTGTGTCCCATGGAACAGTCAGCTCCACATTAATAGCTCTTTTCAATGAAAGAGAGTATATTGTCAAGTCAGGCCTAAGAGATGATTTGCAGATCTCCTTTGGAAGCCTCTCTCACAATTTCAAGCACCTTATAAATTGCAATTGAAGATGTTATATCCAAACTAAGACTATACCAGATATTCATAGATAATTCATATAAGTTATAATGAATTCAAATATTCATATGCTATAATGAATACAATTTAATATTTAACAAAAAAAATATTTACACTGTTTACAGGTTCAGATGATATGGCCACATTTTAAGATGACCAACAGTCACTGATCTAGCCCAGGATAGGCGAGATTGGCGTAGTTGAATTTAAAGGAGAGGCAATCCCAGCTAAATTGGACCACAGACAAAGCGAAGAAGACAATGCTTAATTGATTTTTTTTTATATTTTTAAATCATTGATAATACTTTCAATATACAATTCTGCTATATAACTAGCATCGTCAGAATTGATTTATCCAACTGTCGATTCGTTCATGAGAATTCAATTCTCTGAATGAATCGACATTATTAAGCCAAAATGCGTGTACGAAGGAACATTTTGTATGGCGTAGTGGACTTTTTGCATGCTAATAACACCATATATGTTCCCATACATGGGTTTACTCAGAATTCGGAGTAGAACATTTTATGTGAGTTTTGTGTGTCTGTGTGTGTGTCTGTCCCCCCCCCCCCCTATAACTTTTGATCCCCTCAATTTACAGAGCCCAAAATTTCAAAATATATAAACACTTATAAGCATACAAAACTTTTGTACTCAGAATGGTGAATTATTGTTTCAGTCAGGGGTTATCAACTTTTGAATTTTTGGTTTATTTTTCCATATATGTCAGAAACCATAAAAGCTAGAACGCTGAAAATTGGTACAAACATAGACAAATACAAAAACTCAAATTAGTTTTTTCAAAAAAATTCCAGGGTTTCTCAAACATTTTTTATTAAGAAAAATATTTTTTTTATGATAAATTTATGAGTTTAACTGCCTATATTTCCAAAACTTTTACAATTATCGAAAAAAGCCGAAACACCCCAACTAGATAATTTAATTTTCTATAAAAAATATTAACATTGTAGTAGAAGATCTCAATTTTTTTTTAACAATTTTTTTAAAAATTGAATTTAGTGACGACATCGCTTCATACATTTTGTATGGCAGTCGCCTATACACAATATGTAAGAAGACTTAATAGTTTGATACTTCATCTCCAAACATACATACATACCATCATGCTATTTGCATATTCTGGGTAGGAAAAAAGGAACTTCCTCCAAACTATCCTATCTTGACATTGGTTTTTGAAAAAAATTCTAGGGTTTGTCAAACAATTTTTTTTAAGAAAAATATTTTTTTTATGAAAAATTTATGAGTTTAACTCCTTATATTTCCAAATAATTTAAAAATGTCGAAAAAATCTGAAACACCCCAACTACATAATTTAATTTTCTATAAAAAATATTAATGTTGTATTAGCACATCTCAATTTTTTTTTAACAATTTTTGTAAACATTGAATTTAATGACGACATTGCTTCATACAATTTATATGGCAGTCGCTTACACACAATATCTAAGAAGACTTAATTGTTTAATACTAATCTCCAAACATACATACATACCATCATGCTGTTTTCATATTCTGGGTAGGATCAAAGGAATGCCCTCTATACTATCGCTATCTTGACATACATACCTACATGTGTTGTATAGAAAACCAAATATCTTAAAATATTAAATAATTTGTATTTATGGTTTTATAGTTTGGTACTTATTCTTCAACTATACATACTATCGCTATCGACAGTTGGATCATCTCATGTGTTAAATGCTACTAGTATTTGATTTAACATATCAGTCTTTTTTGTATACTGTATTAAAGTATATGTTTCTTAAACAATTAATTATATAGTAAAAATGAACCACAAATATAAAAACACGATATTTGATAATATAAATTTATTATATTATTTAAATGAAATTAAAAAAAAGTACTAACATAAGAATCTAATCTCTCAGTTCTTCACTAACATAAGTTCAGTATAATACAGTGTGAGTTTTATAGAGATGAGATAACAAAGTATCATAATATTATGAACTTGCAGATTTATATTTTTCTATTTATTTTTGTTCCCAAAAAACAAATATTGTATTAATACTAAATAATTATAATACAAATAACTGATTGTCTAAAAGTATCTATTAGTCAATTTTTAGATTACAATGTTTCTGTATGAATTCATAAAAAATTCTGTATGGATGTGCATTTATATAAATTGAAATGACTAATAGAAACAGAAACTTTACAAATTTGTGGCATGTTTCAGAACACTTTAATCTGGTGAAGCAAATATCTCTTAATTATAGAATTGGTGTAAATAATAAAATAAAGTGTAGGTATTTTACAATTTTGAATTCTGCATATATTAAATTGTTTTTTGAAGAGTTTCATTTTTTTTCCTGATATATAATGATACCTACATTATTTACTTGTGTATTTTATGTTCATAATATATATAAATCTCTACCAATCTATTAATTGAGTTTTTATTTTACGTTTGGTATGTCATAAAGAATTTCTTGAAAAGCTGTTCTTGAAATGTCAATCAGCCAATTATAATTCTTTCAATGCTCATCATCAGCAATGGTGCTACAGCCCGGTGAGGGCCTTGGCCTCCTCAAGAAACTGCCTCCATCCCGCCCTGTCGACAGCAAGTACTTTCAATGGTAGGTATGTATAAATTAATGAAGGGTGTCAAATTTGAAATTTTATAAATAGATATAGGTACCTAAGTGCTATGTCATATCACCCCGTGCAAAGTTTCACATGTTTGTACGTTCCAACTTAAGAGAAAGCATTCAAATGGTTATACCATATTTTTATTGAATGACTTTTACTTCTTAACTTCCATTCCTTTTGTTTGACCATATTTATTTGTTAATGACATTTTTATTAGATTCTCATTTGTGAACCTGTCATAGGTTAGAGTACCGAGCATCACATCCTTTATTTTTGCATACATTATTCGCTTCATACATGTATGTCTATAAATTAAACTTCTTTCAGAATATAAAACACAGTCGTGTCAATGTTTTCTTGGAATCCTCTCATGCCTTTATCGGCTCTATTTTATGTCAATTTTTCTTTCATATTACTTAGCGTTTATGTAGTTTCTACTATATCTTTCAAGTTAATAATGGACTTGCAACTTCCAGAGCTCTAAATCACAGGAAAACTGCCTCCAGCTACTCGTCTTATGTTAACGGCTCATCTCATAATATTATATTATCAAACAGTTCAACAACAGATTTTACTATAGCGTCTCAGATGATTATTTTATGTGTCTTCGTTCCTATAACATTATGAGCTTCGATAAGAGACGACGAAACTTAACAGATATCATATTCCTCTACAAAATACTTATTGAACTCTCCAGAGCTAACAGAATCAATCAATTATAGAGACCCACTCGACAATTGAACTTTTCAACTTAAGCAAATGTAAAATTAACACATATAAACTCCTTTATTAATCGCAGTTGCAACTCATACAATCAGAAATACTTAACGATTGATCCATCTTACGTTAATCTTGACTGCTTCAAAAAAAAAGTAACTGCTATCCACGTTACAACAGTAAATTTATTATCATACATACACCCTCCCACAAAACCCACATACATACTTCCATATTTTACTTCATCATCCCCATACCGGTCACCGTCCTATTAGGCATAAAAAAATGCAAACTTATTTTCTGTGTTATCTGTTAACCATATTATACCGTTTAACTTTTTTTCCTTGTAATGTTTTCATAAGGTGTGGAGATAGATCACCCGTGCGTTAAAAGTACAGTGACCAAAGGACAAATAATACCTCATCATACTAAATATCAATGTATTGTGGCGATTGTATTGGCACAATTATACTTTATTTATACCTATGTATACTGAATATCTACCTACCAAATTTACTTAACTATTCTCAGCTTTTAAAATAATATAAGACATCTCTATAATTGGCTTTGATATGTGTAATGCTTTTAAGCAATTTGTGAAATAGCTGTTGAGATGAAATAAAATAAAATATTGTCTTATTGCAGTGGTTCTTAACCTGGGTTCGATCGGACCCCAGGGGTTCGGTGGAGGTCAAGAACCCCGACTTATGATTCGTGGTGACACCTTTCTTTATTATAATATAGGTATTATATTCTTGTCTCAACTGTATATTATGTCTATTTATTTATTCATCTTTCTGTACATAATATAAACAAATATATTGTACACTGGCGGGCTTATTGCTATTAGGCAATTTCTTCCAACCAACCAGATAACAAAGTATGACAAAATTGTGTAACAAAAAAAGAATAAGAGTAAAAGTAAACCTTCCTTGTCGGCCTTCGTGGCTCAGATGGTTGGGTATCAGACTACTGATCCAAAGGTCCCGGGTTCGATTCCCGGTGGAACCACAGTTTTGAATTGTGTTTTCAGTCTGAATCTGTGAGACGATTAATATCGTTAGTCTCCAGAATGTGGCAACTTGTTATTGGGTGCGTGTTAAATTAATATTTGACATAGTACCTGTTAGTTGCCCGAGAAGCAATATTAAATAAATAAATAAAAACAAAGAAAATATATATAACACTAAGATACTATTAAACAAAAAATAATAATAATTCATAACAAAAAAAGGATAGGGTAGGGACAAGGAGAGGAAATTGGGATCAGGTGTTCAGGGATAAATATTCCTTCTTTAGTTTTTTCTTGAAAATATAAAGTGAGTTAGACAACACAATTTCCGGACTAAGGCTATTCCATAATCTTTCTGGTTGTACTTCGAACAAAGAGCTGAGAAATTATGGATAGAGTTGTACGTTCAGCAGATCAGAGTGGAAGTCCATGATTGGATAAATAAGTGAATTTGCTTTTGAGGTACTGTGGCAGGTTTTGATTCGAGAGAATAATGACAAAATGTGTATATTGCGCCCCTGGCGTATCCTGGACCAACAAAGAAGAAGGTAAGATGATATAATATGATCAAATTTTTTGAACCCAAAGATGAATCTGATACATATATTCTTGTGACGTTCAAGTTTATTGAGATGCACTTCATTAGCATACATCGGCATAATCAAACAATGGAAGAAGAAATGATTGAGCTAGAGTTATTTTACAACGGAATGGAAGAAATATTTAGTACTACTTAAATGCATTGTGTTATTTAGTACTACTAAATGCATTGTGTATGGCAAATTAAGCTTCATTACTGGCATAAGTTCTTTATTAATTTTATTTCCTTCTAACATTCTGTTTTTATATTCTCATTGAATAACTATGTAGGTAGATAAACATATTTTTTTAACATATTTATGTAGGTACTTATATTTATTTATTTCATTTCAGTAAACTACAGCTTTGTAAATTTGTGGTTACCTATTATATGGTGCTATTAAAATTAGTACAGGCCAATGATGTTTTCTTCTAATTAAAATAATAAAGTAGAAATAATATTTTGAATAACAATAATAAGAGAAAAATATGATTGATATAAAAAAAACAATACAAAATAAGAATAAAATGAGGAAATAGAGGGATTATTGGTGTAAAGGAAAGAGCTTGTTTGAAGGAGTTAGGGAACTGGTTTTAAAATATCTTTATTTGTTTACGGTAAGTTTCTAAGGAGTCATGGAAAATGTCTGTGTGATTAAATTTTAGATTGTTGTCATGTTGAATTCTGTAAATATTCGAGTTATATCTGTAATTAGTATGGCAAGTAGGTAAGTAGATGAAATAAATTTTTCAAACGGGTGTGCCTGTTATAATAATATTATAGAACTAAACAATATTGCTTCACCACCATTTTTAACTCATGTTAGTTTGTCATGAGAGTAAATTTAAATCTAATGCTGTACAAATAGTTTTTTCTTTAAATTAAACATCAGGCAATTTTAAAAATCGCTTATTTTGCGGCATTATATTTATATTTGTAAAGATTTTAGTTATTTTCGTTTTCCTCGTAAGTAAATCAATATGAAATACGCCACATTAACCTTGACGAAACGTCAAACAACTGTGATTTGTAGATTCGACCAGCCCTTTACCAGACGAAATTATTCCGTTGACATTGCCTTAAAATCACCTGCGGAATTCGCTCATACTACCACTTTTAAGATTTTAGTGATATTTGTGTGATATGGTATGGAAATTATATACCCGAAACGCTCGTACTACGACATTGTGATTAGTCAAACCGTTTCCGTTGGGGATATGGGAGAAATCTCACTGTATCTCGTACTACGCGCCTTGTAAAAGATTAACAATAAGTTCAATGATATTAGAAGTATATTCAATGAATTATGAAGCTGACACAAATGTAAACCATTCAGTGAGAGCCTCATTACCTTTTTATCTTGTTTAAATACTATGGGGAAGAAACTATGGGAATTCCTCTTCAGATATTTCCATCATAACACCTTACAGGATTACATTTGATATCTACTATTTTTAATACCACTTGTTTTTTATTTTGAAAATTTTCATGTTTAATATCAAATTTGATAGCTCATCAGACATCTATGGTGAATTCTAAGGTCTAGTCAATGACAATGGGTCTTTTTCCTATGCGGTAGGTATGCACAGTCAACAGAGGTCCACCTCCAGCCAACAGACGGTACCTCCCTGAAGCTCTCTGCCTACTCAGGTATCTGCAAGACAATATAACTTTTGTAGTATCTTGTTTTCAAAAGAAAAATATATTAAATATCATGACTAATTTACAAAAGCAAGTTAAGCTCATTTTTTACAAAAACATTGCCTAGTAAATATAAAAAGTGTTACATTTGATTAGAATATTTTCCCTTCGAATGGCGACTGAAAAGGTTCTGATAAAAAACCAGAAGCTTTTCTGTGCTTTCATAGACCTGGAGAAGGCCTATGACAGAGTAGACTGAAAAGCTTTGGAACGTGCTATCAGTGTATGGAGCGGTAGGCAGGTTGAATAGGGCAATATCATCTATCAATGAAGATAGCCAAGCCAGTGTGAGGATTGAAAACTCTCTTACAGGATGGTTCTCCATTAATAAGGGAGTGAAGCAAGGGTGCGTGGCTCTTTAATTTATACATTGAATACTGTGTGAGAGCACTAAAGAATGAGAATATTGGGTTGAAACTAGAAGGTGTTACTGTATGTGACCTAATGTATGCAAATGACAAAGAATTAATGGAAGAAAGTGTGGAAAAATTGGAATGTTTGGTTAAAATAGTATTCCATGGATCCATGGAAAATAGACTGTGAATTCAATAAATCTAAAGTGATGGTATTTGAGAAGAGCGAACGACGAACAAAATGCATGACACGAGTGGAGAAGTACAATTAGAACAAGTGGATGAGTATTTATACTTAGGAAGCATGTTTCAGTGTGATAAAAAATAGATAAATAGAGCTGTCTTTAAGTGACAAATAAATAGATAAATATAGCTGTAAGTGGCTGCCTCTAAGTAAAAAAAACTAAGTGACTAATAAATAGATAATTAGAGCTGTAAGTGGCTGTCTCTAAGCGACTAAAAATAGATAAATAGAGCTGTATGTGGCTGCATCTAAGTGGGAAAAATAGATAAATAGAGCTATAAGTGGCTGTCTCTAAGTGACAAAAAATAGATAAATAGAGTTGTATGTGGCTGCCTCTGAGTGACAAAAAAATAGATGAATGTATGTGGCTGTCTCTAAGTGATAAAAAATAGATAAATAGAGCTATAAGTGGATGTCTCTAAGTGTAAAAAATTGATAAATTGTGAGTGGCGGCCTATAAGTGACAAAAAAAGATAAATAGTGTTTTACGTGGCTGCCTCTAAGTGACAAAAAAAAGATAAATAGAGCTGTAAGGCGGCCTTTAAGTGAGAAAAAAAGATAAAAAGTGCTATAGGTTGCTGCCTCTCAGTGACGAAAAAAAATAACTAGAGCTGTAAGTGGTTGTATCTAAGTGACAAAAAAAGATAAATAGAGCTGTAAGTGGCTGCCTCTGAGTGAGAAAAAAATAGATTAATAGAGCTGTAAGTGGCTGCCTCTGAGTGACAAAAAAATATATGAATAGAGCTGTATGTGGCTGTCTCTAAGTGTGAAAAAAAAATAAAGCTGTAAATGCCTGCCTCTGTGTGACAAAAGAAAATATAAATAGAGCTATAAGAAGCTGTATATATGTGACAAAAATAGATAAATATAGTTGTCAGTGGCTGCCTCTGAGTAACGAAATTAGATACCTAACGATAGCTGTAAGTGGTTGCCTCTAAGTGGGAAAAATAGATAAATAGAGCTGAAAGTGGCTGCCTTTAAGTGAAAAGAAATAGATAAATAGAGCTGTAAGTGGCTGTATATAAGTAACAAAAAAATAAAAATAGAGCTGAAGAGGCTGCCTCTACGTGACAAAAAAAAAGATTAAAAGAGCTGCACGTGGCTGCCTCTAAGTGGGAAAATAGATTAATAGTGCTGTAAATAGCTGCCTCTAAGTGAAAAAATAAATAAATAAATAAAGCTGAAATTGGCTGCCTCTGAGTGAGAAAAAAAAGATAAACAGATCTGTAAGTGGCTATCTCTAAGTGAAAAAAAAAGATAAATAGAGCTGTAAGTGGCTGTCTCTAAGTGACAAAAAATAGATAAAAAGTGCTGTAAGTGGCTGCCTCTGAGAGAGAAAAAAATATATTAATAGAGCTGTAAGTGGCTGTCTCTAAGTGTGAAAAAAATAAATAAATAAAGCTGATAATGCCTGCCTCTGCGTTACAACAGAAAAGATAAATAGAGCTATAAGTGGCTGTCTCTAAGTTACAAAAATAGATAAATATAGTTGTCAGTGGCTGCCTCTGAGTGATTTAGATAAAGATAGCTGTTAGTGGCTGCCTCTAAGTGGGAAAATAGATAAAAAGAGCTGAAAGTGGCTGGCTTTAAGTGAGAAAAAATAGATAAATAGAGCTGTATGTGGCTGTATATAAGTAACAAAAAAAATAAAAAAAGAGCTGTAAGTGGCTGCCTCTATGTGACAAAAAATAGATTAAAGGAACTGTACGTGGCTGTCTCTAAGTGACAAAAATAGATAAATAGAGCTGTAAGTGGCTGCCTCTGAGTGTGAAAAAAAAAATAAAGCTGTTAATGCCTGCCTCTGCGTGACAACAGAAAAGTTAAATAGAGCTATCCCTAATAGCACACTTCGTTGGTCCAACCGCTTTTTTACGTCGGCTCTGTGGGCAAACCGACGATCGGCTCTTAAATGATATATTGCAATGGGCCCAACTATTTTTTGCCGACGTCAGTTTGCCGACGTTGCTTCAACTGTTATTTGCCAACCAATTTTCGGTACCTTTTCCCGACGTTCCGTCGACCGCTTTTTATATGTCAGAACTCGACGGTCGGCTATAACGGTCAACTATCATTTGCCGACATTGGCTCAACAGTTATTCACCCATCAATTTTTAGGCCGTTTTGCCGACACTGAATCGACCGATTATTTCGTAATATTTTAACCGTCACATACCGATACTTTGTTACCGTTACCAACTTAGTAATTAATGAACGTGGAGTAATCGTCGGGTGGCGACGGTGTATATGTTCCCACAGTCATTCACTGTGGATATGACCATCGGCCAAATATTGAAAAATATAAGGTCAGCTAGTGATCGGCAATAGTGCAAAACATATCATCCCCAACGAACGGCACCGACGGTGTATTTCACTTTAGGAATATCCACCGTCGGCTGTTCGACAATTATTCCATAGTGCTTCACATTGACAAATCCCACCATCGGTCGTCCGATGATTATTCCACATTTATTCACCGTGTGAATACCTACTGTCGGATCCCCGACAATTATTCCACAGTGATTTACCGTTAGAACACCCACCGTCGGCAGACCGATGTCTATTCCACAATGATTCATTGTCAGAATATATACCGTCGGCAGATCGATGTCTACTCCACAATGATTCATTGTTATAATATCTACCGTCTGCAGATCGATGTCTATTCCACAATGATTCACTGTTAGAATATACACAGTCGGCAGCCCGATGATTATTCCAAAGTAATTCAATGTTACAATATCCACAGTCGGCAGCCGACGATTATTCCACATTTATTCACCGTGTGAATACCTACTGTCGGATCCCCGACAATTATTCCACAGTGATTTACTGTTAGAACACCCACCGTCGGCAGACCGATGTCTATTCCACAATGATTCATTGTCAGAATATCCACTGTCGGCAGATCGATCTTTATTCCACAATGATTCACTGTTAGAAAATCCATTGTCGGCATACCGATGTCTATTCCACAATGATTCATTGTTAGAAGATCCACAGTCGGCAGCCGACGATTATTCCACATTTATTCACCGTGGAAATACCTACTGTCAGATCCCCGACGATTATTCCACAGTGATTCACTGTTAGAACATCCACCGTCGGCAGCCCGATGATTATTCCACAGTAACTCACTGCTAGAATAATCAACGTTGGAGCTCCGACGATTATTCCATAGATAATCATTGGGGGTATATCCACCGTCAGTGATTGATATCAGAATCTTCACTATCGGCAGCCTGATGATTATTTCTCAGTGATGTTTCCATAATATTGATTTTATTTTCTTATTGTATTAGAAAGTTTCAAGATTCTACTTTTTATTCAGATGTATAGGAAATAAAGAAAGAGTTTAAATTTAGATAAACGTTTAGCCTTTTAAAAGTTGTCTATGTTTTATTTTGTTTTTATTTTAAGGTTGTATGTTTTTATTTCATATGTAGTATTTTACACTGTTTTTTTTTCTTTCATTTTTTGTATTTTAAATATTATAAGAATATTTTTCAAGCAATATTAATAAGTACCACATTATAAACTCTTTTTGAAAAACTTGAAAAAATAGTAGTTCAATGAGTAATAAATATATGCAATTATTAATTTTCATTTAGGTATATTTTTTGTCAAATAAAAAAAACGTGAATTTCCTTCTCATATTTCTTTAATATAGGTACGTACATATATGTTTTTTTCGCACATTTTTTTTTATTCTTAACCTAGTTTAATGAAATAAATTCATATTAGTGTATGGAACACATAAAAAGGTATTTTTATTCTTAACCTAGTTTAATGAAATAAATTCATATTAGTGTATGGAACACATAAAAAGGTATTTTTATTCTTAACCTAGTTTAATGAAATAAATTCATATTAGTGTATGGAACACATAAAAAGGTATTTTTATTCTTAACCTAGTTTAATGAAATAAATTCATATTAGTGTATGGAACACATAAAAAGGTATTTTTATTCTTAACCTAGTTTAATGAAATAAATTCATATTAGTGTATGGAACACATAAAAAGGTATTTTTATTCTTAACCTAGTTTAATGAAATAAATTCATATTAGTGTATGGAACACATAAAAAGGTATTTTTATTCTTAACCTAGTTTAATGAAATAAATTCATATTAGTGTATGGAACACATAAAAAGGTATTTTTATTCTTAACCTAGTTTAATGAAATAAATTCATATTAGTGTATGGAACACATAAAAAGGTATTTTTATTCTTAACCTAGTTTAATGAAATAAATTCATATTAGTGTATGGAACACATAAAAAGGTATTTTTATTCTTAACCTAGTTTAATGAAATAAATTCATATTAGTGTATGGAACACATAAAAAGGTATTTTTATTCTTAACCTAGTTTAATGAAATAAATTCATATTAGTGTATGGAACACATAAAAAGGTATTTTTATTCTTAACCTAGTTTAATGAAATAAATTCATATTAGTGTATGGAACACATAAAAAGGTATTTTTATTCTTAAAATTAGGTAGCAATAAACATTTTTTATAAAGTTGAGAAGAAGAGTAACTAAAACCACTTTTGCGTGAGAATACTTCAAAAATTCCTAATTTACTACTTTTCAAGGGCAGCTCAAAGTAATCTCTCTTTTGTTCAAATATGTCACATTTTAAATCATATGAACACATTTCTTTTGTTCTGCTTATTTCTTTTATTATAATGATATTACAATCTTTAGTTACAAAACATGAGTCTTTTAAAGAGATACCAGCAACACAATTAGAAAAATTGGGAAGTACAAATGATGTTATTATACCATGTTTTTTTATCTCTTTTTTAGGTTCGGAATTTAATGAATATAAAGAATCCAAATTGTTTTGCTCGTATAGTCTTTTAGTTACTTGTTGTAAAGGATTATTAGGTCCATGAACCAAACGTTTAATTTTACACATAAAATTCTCAAATGGAAAAGCAGAGAAATTGTCTAAACATCCATAATTTTTAACATCATTAGCTAAGTGCAAAATATTATGAAAATTGTAAATCAACAACTCTTTGCAATACAAGTCGGGAAGATCTTTTACAAAACAATGAATTAATTTATTTGCATAGTTTATCCATGCAGTATCGTTGCTTAATTCACTAGATGTTAGTATATATATTCCACAGTGTAAAACAAGAAAATGTTCGTACAAGTGATTAGGAAGCAAACCATAAAGTACTGAAGGTCCATAATATAGTAAAAAAGAACGAAACTCTGTAGCTTTCCAGTATTTAAAATCTTTCAAGGGTCGTGGTTTTCGTGAGAATTCTGATGGAACATGTTTTTTTGCAATTCGAAGCAATCTGTCGGATATAATGTTTTTATTATTTCTACTCAGTTTACACTTTTTTATTCCCTTGTCAACCCAGATTCTTATTAATCTTTTCATTACTCCAAGACACACTAAATGCATATAATCCAAAGGGACTTGAGTAACTAATCCAATTTGAAGTTTTGATAATATTGATCTGCTTCGTTGGTGTTCACTATATTCTAAATTGGCAAAAGAGTTGTCATTTCTTTGAAGCATTGTTGAATTATACTTCCATGTCGTTCTTCCTTGATAAATACCTTGTTGACAACATTTTTCGCACCCATGTAAAGAATTATGTGACATAATACATTTTACAAAAGCTCTTGCAGGAGCATCAGCAATAATGCAGCTTACGCGAATGAAATATTTATTGTTGTTAGCAGTCAATCCCAATTTTTCTAATTTTGATAATTCTTCAACAAAAGGGTATAAAAAAACATCTGAGTCTGCTGGTTTTGTTTCTCCATAGTATAAAGCAATTACAAAAGGATTTTTATTTACAGACTGATCCATTCTTCCTAAAATTGGCCAAAAAGATTTGCTTGTACTTGAGTGTAAAGGCAAACCATCTACATTTATTGAAATTGTCAAAAGATTTCTTGGGTGATATTCTTTAACGAGTTTTTTTATAAACGGGTAGTTAGATGGTCTAAGTCCCGAATTAATTCTTTGTAATAAGTATTTTTGTACTCCAAAATACACATAACTACCTTCGCAACACGTTATTGAATTAATAGTACGCGGTGTTTGCAACAGAGTACGACTGTCAAGAGGTAAACAAGTAATATGTGGTCTCAAAATTTGCAAAAGATGTGATAGAGCTTTTTGGGTTATATTATGCTGTCTATGCCATGATATTAATTGTTCTGATATTACATTATTGTGTGAGTCAGCTTGTGAGTCTGAATCACTTGAGAAATCGTGAAACACACTGTCGCTGATATTTAATAAAGTATTACTCTCGTTAATTCTTGTACGTTCTGTATCAGTATGAAAATTAATGGTACGGATAGGATCCTCTGAACTAACGGAAGAAATACTTCTAAGTTGGTTGGAATATTGAAGCTCGTCATTGATGACTGAAGAAATTTTTGCAATTTCACGAAAATAAGTCCTTTTGGATACTCCGTTTAAGCAATGCTTGTATTTTTTTGTATTTAACTGGTGTGATTCCATTGTTATAATCTCTTGTATAAAGTCGCTTAAGTGGCGTGCGTGTGATTATTATGATCTAAAATAAATGATTAGAACATTAATATTCTAATAATGGGGAATTAAAATCACAAACTTACTAAAAAATTAAAATGATAAACTTACTAAATAATTAAAATAAAATAAATTAGCAATATTATAGTATGTAAAAAAAATAATGTGATGAATTTTGGTATATTATTGTATACAATATTATTGTACTTATTAAAATACAAATATTATGTTCACTTACTTTATAAAATGTTCACAAACAATATATTTGCAAAAACACCTTATTTATAAAATTTAGTTACGAGGGTATTCAAAAGACTATTAAGTGTGCGTATGTACATACTTCCACAACCTCAAACACTCGTTACAATGAAAAATTACAAATTCTGGCAAGAACTTTATTTTGTTAAACGTGTGGGTTGTGGCCAACACTAAACTACGTAAGTATACATTTTTACTTTTTTATAGGTTGACAATTCCTAAATCCATTTTGGTACATTTCTATTTGCTTCCTACACATATGTATATTTAAAAAATCCAGAAGATGTAAAGTAAAAAATATATAATATTGTTACGAAATTGAGAAGATACTTGCGTAGTATTATCGTTATGATGGAATATAATTTTTATATTTAAATATTTGGTACAAACCAGAAAAAAAACAAAAGATTATGTAGTTTAATTTGAAAAATGAAAAACGACGTAAAAAAAATTGTGTTAAAATAAATCAAGTGAAAATAAATATTTAAATGTCTAAACAAATATGTCTAATATTAGTGTATAAACATGAATATGATCCGATTTCATTTTTAGAAAATAATAATATTTTGCTTTATTGCGATAAAACAATATTAACTGACCGGTCAATTCAACATAACAGACCCGATATAATAATTTATGATAAAATTAAAAAAATAACATATATTTGCGACGTGGCTATTCCAAATTCTAGTAATATTATAAAAACTTTTATGAAAAAATTAGAAAATATACCGCTTTAGGTAACGAGATTAAAAGACTTTGGTATTCTCGTAAAATAATAATATTACCGTTCATTATTTCAGCCACTGGCATTATTCCAAAATCGTTAATCCGTAATTTAGAAATTATAGATTTATCGAAAAATTAAATAACAAAAATGCAAAAAACGGTAATAATGAATACATGTAGAATCGTTAAAGATTCTTTAAACGTTAATATTCGGGAATCAGTAGGGTTGTTATGTAGGTAGTTAGTATAGAGACCTCCTCAGATCCTGGATGGGTGAACTATTCACAATTGAAAGCTTGATGATGCGTTTGTTGCATTTTATTTTGCTCTTTTAAATAATTTACAATTTACACATTGATCTGCTAATTCTTTTGAGGAAATGTATAATGGTAATAATAATAATTGAGTGATATTATTTGTTGTGCTTAATTGTTATTAATATCATTAGTAAATCGGCTAGCGCAGTAAAATAAATGTGTTCCTAAATAAACAATTTTTATTTGGTGATTTTCGTTACAATGTGAATTATATAACTCAACTTTATCACACAAAAGTCATTTCACTTCTGTGTTATGTAGGTAGGTACAGTTTTCATACAAATATGAAATTACACACTGAACATTACAGACCATAGATTTATTGAAGGTTGGTCGAAAAGTATATCTTTTGTATTTAAAATTGAAACAAAATCGTTTCTTCAGACCGTGAGCGCATATTAAAGTTTTGATATATTATGATTTATGATGATTTCTAATTATTTATTTATTTATACTATAAAGGTCTTAAAATGTTTAATAGTTTACCATTAAACATAAAAGAAACAGCAAGTCTTGTCACCTTTCGTGGGCTGGGTACATAATTATTAAAAACTACTAATTTTCGCCATAGTTTTACATGATGTCCATAAATTTAGTTAATGTTACACTCTTACTTCAAACTGTTTCATAATGTTTTATTTGTATATTATTTATTTTTTAAACTAGATGTAAGTATGTTATTTTTTTACATCTAATTAAAAATGACTACTACTTCTACTACAAAAAGGATACGCCGTACGCCATACATACAAACACATCACGACGAAGTTCAAACTGTGCACTCTCTAGAAGATACCCTATGAGGAGTTGATGTCAGAAAATACGCTAAAATATTGTGAAATCATGACTCTCCACTATTACATAGTAGTGGAGAGTAAAAAAAAACATATGTTGACTCTATACATTCTTCACCTTATATTGTTTTCGAAGAATTTGGGGTTGGCAGTTTATATGATAGGATATAACCAATACAGTGGCGTAGCTAAAAAAATGCTCTGCCGAACGTTTGATTGCAATCTATCACTGACTGATGGATTGCAATCACTAGAACAAAGACGCAAAGTTGATAGATACTACCACGGGAATTGCCCAGAAGAACTTGCATCCTTGGACCCTCCTCCACAACACCCATTCACAGTATTTTTATTTGTATATTATTTATTGTTTAAACTAGATGTATTAATTTATATGTTATTTTTTTACATCTAAATAAAAATTACTAAGTAAAACTCGTACAACTTACTACTAGTAGTAAACCTTCAACATATGCGAACCAGTCGCTTCTCGAACTCCTTTATACAACAGCCCGAGTGTGGAACGATCTTCCGAATTCTGTGTTTCCAACTTCATACTACCCGGCCGTCTTTTAAGGATCCGAATAAATATATTCTTTTCCAAATTGAAAACCCCTACAACCGTCTAACATTACAAAAAGACCTCGACACTTTAAATTTGTGGTGCATTAAAAACGAAATGGAGCTACACATTGATAAATGTCACGTAATCACATTTACTAGAAATCATAAGAAAATTGAAAATGTATATTCACTCTCTGATAAACCTCTCAAACGTGTAAATGTCATTAAAGATCTTGGAATGACTTTTGACTCCCAACTCACTTTTCGCCCACATATTGAAAATACTGTTCAAAAATCACTGAAGATGCTAGGGTTCATAACTCGACTCACTGTAAACTTCACAAATACTCAAAGCTTAAAATATCTTTATCAACCATTAGTAAGAAGTGTTCTGGAATACGGGTCACCTGTATGGTGTCCACATTATAATGTATACACTGAAATGTTAGAATCTGTCCAAAGGAAGTTTGTGAAAATTCTGTGTTATTGAGCCGGTATAGGTCGTTACATGTTAACATATAATCAGAGATTGATTTTTTTTAATATTTCTAAGCTAATTACTCGACGAAAAGTGACGGACGTGGCATGTTTATTTAATATAATAAATAACGTGATGGACACACAGCTGGTCAATGAATTGAAATATAACGTCAATATTAAATCAATAAGAAACCCAAATATTTTTCACATACGGTTCTGTAAATCTAACATATCATTTTTTAATCCATTGTATCGCATGTGCCGTATTTACAATAGTCACAGCAACTCCAACATAGTTGATATCTTCTCCAACACAAGAGAGGTATTTAAAAAAGAATGCTATTGATTCTGAGTAGAGAGTTATCAGTCATAACACAAAAATCAATAATAAAGGTAATGCACAGAAGACCTAAAAGATACCCCACAGAACAAATATATATAGACAGTGGATTTTTGGATGTTAGACAGCTCTATATGAGACTGATACTGTCTCATTTGCATAAAAACACTGCTGAGTTTCAACCGGACTATATATTGATACATGGCACTAGAAACAGACATCAGTTAAGACCGCCACAACCAAGAACAACACATGCGCAGCGTCAATATAGTTTTTTGGCACCAAGACTCTATAATAAAATAATGATAGATATTGAACAAAACATATCGCATGATGGGAAAAATTTCAAAGACCTCGTTACTCGTTGGCTGAAACAGATTGGAAGAGAAGGATCCGCCTCGGTACTCGGTAGATTTTTTGAGAGTTTTAGAGTTTTTCATCCTGGTTGTTTGATGTTCTAAGTGAATGGAATATGTGAAGAAAAAAAAGAATACAAATCATATGATCGCAGAGTAGCCATAGCAATTTTAAACTAGTACTGCCTCAGAACAGACTATGTCTAGCGAGGCAGTTAAATTTCCAAATGTGTGAAAAAAAAAATATTGTAAAACTGTAATTAGGTATAAATTAAATTGTATTTTGTTCCTTTGTAATATTTATACTGTTGGAAATATATTATTCATTCATTCATTCATTCATTCATAAACTGTAGTAATCTTGTATAAACTTTACATTGTTTATTAAGAGTTAATATACCAGTTGGTACCAATTATATCGAATTCTTCTAGTTTTTTGTTTTAACAGTCAATAGTCACTTAAGTCTTGTTAGACTGGACAAATATCCAATTGTTTCTATTTAATTTGTGCCAGATATTAATTTTTCCAAATAATATGGTTTTTGTCTCGCAGTCCGGTGGAATTTCGGTCAGACTGTCCGTCATAAGTTTCGTTTCACATATTGGATCTTATGTTCTACATTCTTTATATTTTTTTTGTCATTCTCTTCATTCTATAAAAAAAATTATTTTGTTATGTTCTACATTTTATATAATTTGTCATTCTCTTCATTCTATATAATTTGTCGTTCTTTTCATTCTATTAAGCATATTATGTAAGATTCTATCACTAATTCTACTATTAAAACTTTGTTTTTATGACAAATTTTTATCTCAATAGAGACGATATTCCATCTTAAAAATGTATATTCCATCTTCGTCTCTATTGAGATAAAACAAATGTCATACAAATATATTTGACTCCCGATTAAAACTTTGCACTGCACTGCACTGCATTATGTATCAACAACTTCAAACGAACATGTGGTTCAAGTTCTAATGCAATCGATATCTTTAAAAAACGAGCCAAGCCAAGCCTGGTCATTCGAAAAACGTGTCAGGTTATTTCACGTAGATATTCATTATTTAATGAAATATTTGTATCATTGCAAGAAGAAGAGTCCAAGTTGGTCATTTATGGCTCAATACCAGGACCGCCTTGGGCAAAATGTATTTATCCAACTGTCGATTCGTTCAAGAGAATGAAATTCTTGTGAATGAAGAGGCAGTTAAAATCCAAGACGCGTGTATGAAGGAACACGATTGTATGCAGGGTCTATATTTTTCATGGTTTTTCCAACTTTGAAGTCAAAAAACACCAAATTAGAGGCTTCGCAGCATATATGTTCCATATACGGATTTACTCATGTGTGTGTGTGTGTGTGTGTGTGTGTGTGTGTGTGTGTGTGTGTGTGTGTGTGTGTGTGTGTGTGTGTGTGTGTGTGTGTGTGAGAGAGGGTGTGTGTGTCTGTGTGTCCTCCACCCCTTTTGATCCGCTCTATTTACAGGGCAGTGATTGTGCCCCTCTTTAAGAAAGGGTCAAAACTAGACTGCAAGAACTACCGAGCTATCAGTCTGCTGAGTTCAGTTGGAAAATTGTATGCAAGGATACTAGATCAAAAGTTGAGAAAGGCTACAGCAAGCAAGGTATGGGATGCACAAGGAGCGTTTGTTGGAGGTAGAGGATGCACCGACCAAATTTTTTCCCTTCGAATGACGACTGAAAAGGTTCTGGCAAAAAACCAGAAGCTTTTCTGCGCTTTCATAGACCTGGAAAAGGCCTATGACAAAGTAGACCGTGAAAAACTCTGGAACGTGCTATCAGTGTATGGAGCGGGGAGCGGGCTGATAGGGGCAATATCATCTCTGTATGAGGAAAGCCAAGCCTGTGTGAGAATTGAAAACTCTCTCAATATGGGAATGAAGCAAGGGTGCGTACTATCACCGAGGCTCTTTAATCTATACATTGACTACTGTGTGAGAGCACTAAAGAATGAGAACATTGGGCTGAAACTGGAAGGTGTGACTGTATGTGATCTAATGTATGCGGATGACAAAGTATTAATGGCTGAAAGCGTGGAAGACTTGGAATGTTTGGTTAAAATAGTATTCGATGGATGCATGCAAAATGGATTGAGAATGAATGCAACTAAATCTAAAGTGATGGTTTTTGAGAAGAGCGAAAAACGAACAAAATGAGAGATACGAGTGGAGATACAATAAGAACAAGTGGATGAATATTTATACTTAGGAAGCATGTTTCAGCGTGATGGAAGATTTGAAAAAGATATTGAAAGGAGAGTAACGGCAGGTAATAGAGTGAATGGTGCATTAAGACCGGTAATGGCTGACCCAATTATTTCGAGGTAAGCAAAGCTCGCGGTACACAATGGTATCGTCGCACCGACTCTAATATATGCTAATGAGAGATGGACATGGCAGAAGACGCATGAAAGTAGAATTAATGCGGTTGAAATGAGGTCACTAAGACGAATGTGTGGTAAAACGATGTATGATAGAATAAGAAATGAGGATATAAGACGAGAATGTATGATTGAAAGAAATATCGTAAGTAAGATGCCCTAAGGTGGTTCGGCCACATATAAAGAATGAGTGATGACCGTCTGACAAAAAAAGTATACAAAGCTGATAAAAGAGGAACGAAAAGTAGAGGTCGGCCAAGAAAAATTTGGCACGATCACATAAATGGGATTTTGAAAGATGGTGATGTAAGAAGTAAGAATAATAGAAGAGCGTGTATGAGACGATGTATGGACGTGAATGAAGCGAGGAATGTATGTCAAGAGAGAGGAGTCTGGCGTTCGGTTCAGTCTGCCTACCTCAAATAGGGAAATGGCGTGATGGTATGGATGGGTATGGATATTTGATCGTCGTGTCAAAATTATGTTATATTGATACTTATTTTATTGTTACAATTTATTCGAATAATAAATATGTAATTAAACAAAAAAGTGGCCATTGGGTTTTTTGACGGTTCTTCCCAATTTATCTCATAGAACAGAACCGTCGGATTGATAAGTAAAATAATAATTGTTGTTTTATTTATTATATTTATCTGATCACCTGATCACCATTTTTTGATAGAATCGACTATAATTTTGCCAATCTGAATTTTTAACATAAGAATTTATTTTTATATACAATCAATTATCTGATTAATCATGAAAAGTTTATTAGTAAGATCAAATAATATTGGAGGTGTTTTGGCCCTGAACATTTAGGGGCGATCATAAATTAATCTTCAGGGCGACTCAAGGGGCTTCAATGTCTGGATGGTTTTAACATGTGTTTAACATATTTTACTACTTCTAGTCTATTCTCTGTTCTGTACCCAAAACATTTACGTCATTCCTTAAAATATCTCAGGCCTGCTAACACATACAAGTGCTACTAGAACATTATCATAACTATAGTAAACAATATATTTATTAAGTTATTCTAGAATATAATAGTAAAGTTGTTGCTTGTGCTGATTTTTCTTTCTGTAAGTATTTTATTTGTTTTATTTTTGTTTATAAATTCGTTGTTATTATTAAATATATTTTTTTAATGTTTAATTAAGCCTAAGCAATATCAGGAAATATTTATTTGAATTAAGTAAACAAAATAATAAAAAAAACACTCCATAAACCATGTGGGTGATTTTTTATTATTTATTTATTTAAACACGATATAGATTGATTAGGTATCTTATTAACTATTTCAAATATAATTTATAAAATTAAATTTAGAAATTTATACAATTAAATTTAGAATTGTGTTTTTTTTCTTACAGATTATATAATTCTCAAAATATTCTTATATAATAATGTATGCTGTTATTGAGTTCTCGGAAGAAGGTGACGTGGCTATAGTTCACGACAAATGGGTTACGCCTTCTAAAAAACATACATTTTGGCCGAATTGTAAAAATTCCAATCTGTATAACAAACTTCTCTGTGAAGGACAATCGCCCAGTGAAAATTGGAGTCTACATTCTATAAAGAGAACTTTTTACACTACAGGTTTATTATACCTACATATTTACACATATTATATCCTATTTTCGAAGTCAACATTTTCATACAATACTTATTAATCTAATGCCTTTTTCAGGTGACATAATTAAAGCAAGAGAGAAGTTGAAGCAAGCGGAAACAGAATCCGATGTGTGTACAGAACCCGAAGATAAACGGAAAAAAAGGCCAAGCAGAAGGCTATTATACAGTAGCTGTGAGGAAAGTAGTGATGAGGAAGTACTAAATATTTCAATGGGGAAAAAAAGGAAGACCATCGATTATCCCTCTCCTCCTCATACATACAACTCACCGGTTCCTTTTCCAAAACCTTCTGGAAGCAAGACTGGTAAGGATTTTGATTAAAAACATATTTTTCTTAATCACAATAATGACATAATTATAATTGCTTCATTTTACAGGAACATAAACATACACAATTTTTTTATAAATATTTGTTTACAGATATGAGAAGTTTTTCAAAGGAAGGTACAGAATCCTACACTCCCAAAAATCTGGAAAATAGTTCAAAGTCGGGTATGAATTCAATTGTACTAACTTGAAAATAATTTGAAATATACATAGCATCACGCCATATCCCTCACAGGGTAGGCAAATTAAGTCGAACGCCACATGTAATTTTATAAATTAAAAAATTGAACTTTTTCCAACAACTAAATTTTAATACTAAGTTAAATTATTTCAGATGATGTAGTTGCAAGACACTTAGCGTACTTGCACAAAAAACTTGATGAAGTTATAAATAACCAATATCGAATATTACAAATCTTAGAACCAAATACAATAAACATAGAAAAAAATTTGATGATTGAATTACCGTGCAATACCACTGAAACACTTCACAACCTTGAGGAATGGTTGAAAGTGAAGGAAAATTTCTCCAATTTAGTAAGTATCAAATATTTTTTTACCTAACATAATAATTTAATTTTACATGCAAATCTTTCATACCTACATACATACTATCACTCCATGTCCCTCACGGGTAGGCAGAGAGAACCGAACGCCACTTACTTCTATCTTGGCATACATTCATCGCCTCGACAACATTCATACATCGTCTTATACCATGTTCGTCTGTTGTTCACGCTTCTAACATTTCCGTCTTTCAAAATACCGTTCACATGGACGTTCCATCCCTTCCTTGGGCGGCCCCGACCTCTCATTCCATTCCTGTCCGCTCTGTATATTTTCTTCGTCAGGCGTTCCTCATTCATTCTCCCCATGTGGCCAAACCATCTCAATGTGTTCACGTTCATTCTATTAATAATATCTTTCTTTATCCTACATTCTTTCCTTATGCCTTCATTTCTGACCCTGTCATACATCGTTCTATCTTACCTCTTAAATAACTTATTTGTATTTTATTTGCAGGAATTAAAACTGAGTTTAGTTGGTGGCAAGAACGAAAAAAGCACCGTACGACGGATTTGCGAAAAACTTTTCACCAACGAGTTATCAGAAAGGTATAATTGGACTGGAAAAAATAACAAATTTGCTCTACGGAATCTTCAATGTATCGCTTTGATTTCCGGTGAGAACAATATAATAGCGACGTCATTTTTTTAAATACCCAATTAATAAAAATAAATCAAACATTTTCAAATTAATACCTAAAAGTAATAATGTTTTTTTTTCATTTAGGAGCAGTTCGAAGAAATAAAAATACGGCATCAGCTACAGATGCTGATATACAAGATGCGGTGGCTAATTGGTTCAGATATACCAAAGATAGAAGTGGAGGCAGAGCATTTCGTCAGAAAACATTTTCACCAACAGTGAACAACTAGAAATTTAATTTAATTTTTAATAAGATATGAATAATAATGAGACGTTAAGATTTATTTGAATATAACATTGTATTTATTAATTTAAATAAAAAATGTAATGAAATTAATAATAAACTTGGAATCGTTTGAGTTTTATTGTCCATGATAAAAAAAATATTATACCTATAGCGAACAGAGAATCACTGTGGAATAATCATCGAAGAATCAACGATGGATATTCCAACAGCAAATCACTGTGGAATGATCATCGAACAGCCAACGGTGGTTATTCCAACAGGAAATCACTGTGGAATAATCATCGGAGAACCATCAGTGGACATTCTAACAGTGAATATCTGTGGAATAATCATCGGAAAACCAACGGTGGATATTCTAACAGCGAATCTCTGTGGATAATCATCGGAAAACCAACGGTGGATATTCTAACAGCGAATCTCTGTGGAATAATCATCGGAAAATCAACGGTGGATATTCTAACAGCGAATCTCTGTGGAATAATCATCGGAAAACCAACGGTAGATATTCTAACAGCGAATCTCTGTGGAATAATCATCGAAAAATCAGCGGTGGATATTCTAACAGTGAATCTCTGTGGAATAATCATCGGAGAGCCGACGGTTGACATTCCAACAGGGATCACTGTGGATTAATCCTCGGAGAACCGACGGTGGATATTCTAACAGGGAATCACTATGGAATATTCATTGGAGAACTGACGGTGAATATTCTAACAGCAAATAACTGTGGAATAATCATCGGAGAACCATCAGTGGATATTCTAACAGTGAATCTCTGTGGAATAATCATCGGATAACAGACGGTGAATATTTTTACAGAGAATCACTGTGGAATATTCATCGACGAGCGACGGTGGATATTCCAACAGAGAATAATTGTGGAATAAACGTTGGACAGCCGTCCGTGAATATTTTCACAATAAGTACCTGTGGAAAAATCATCGGATAGCCGACGGTGGATACAACCACAGTGAATCACAGTGGAATAAACTTCGGGAAACTGACGGTGGATATTCCAACAATGTATCATTGTGGAATTCACATCGAACTACCGACGGTGGATATTACCACAGTGATTCACTGTGAAATAATCGTCGGGCGGCCGACAGTAGATATTCCCACAGCGTCTAACTGTGGAATAAACGTCGGGCAGCCGACAATAAATATTTTCACAATAAATAATTGTGGAATGATCATTGGTTAGCCGACGGTGGATTTACGCACAGCGAATCACTGTGGAATAGTCGTCGGGGAACCGATTGTGGATATTTCAACGATGCATTTTTGTGGAATACACATCGGAAAACCGACGTTGGATATTGCAACGATAATTCACTGTGGAATAATCGTTGGGAAACCGACGGTGAATATTCCAGCAGTGAAAAAATGTGGAATAATCATTGGGTGGCCGACTGTGAAGATTTCCACGGCGAACCACTGTGGAATAATCGTCGGGAAACCGAGGTGGATATTCTAGCAGGGAATAAATGTGGAATAAACGTCGGGCGGCCGACGGTGCAGAATTCCGCATCGAATCACTGTGGAATAATCGTCGGGCGGCCGACGGTGGAGATTTCCACAGTGGGTGACTGTGGATACGACTGCTGGTCTAATGTTAAAAAAATGGTGGGTCGGCTAGTTGTCGGCAACAGTGCCAAAACGTATGATTCCCCAACGGTCGGCGGCGTTTTTGCCGACTGTTTTCGTAGGAAGGGCCAACTGTTTTGTGCTATTAGGGAATAATAGGTACGTCGAATATTTTAGTACTTTTGGCTGCCGATAGATTCTGCTAGTTGTTTCATTTAACATATTATGTAAAATAAAAATTTCCTTATAAAATTTTTACATTTTATAAATACGAAAAACATGAAAATGAAACAAAATAATCTCAATGTTTTTCACTCAAACGCTAAGTTATACTTGCAAATATATGTTATTTGTGTAAAAACGCACTTCTGAAATTGAAATACCTAAACAAATATTTGCTTACGAAAAACTACACATTCATTTGTAGGAAAATTTACGTTTCATTTTTAGGAAAATTTACGAAAAAATGTAAAATAAAACAATAAAAAGTTTATTTTTGATTAGCCTAAAACGATCACTGATTGTGAATAAAGCTGTATGCATAGTTTTTATCGTTTAAAACATTATAGTTTATGATTGATACATGGCCTAAAACATAATACATATTAACATATAAATATTATAATATATTACCCATAGAATTATAATAGTATAGAATACTCTTTAACCTGCAGTAAATGAGACTGCTTTATGTTGACTAATTTGGTCATCATTTTGCTACTCGAGCATTCAGTAATCATTATTCATTTTGGCCGTCTGCGTGATACGTTCTCCAAATAGGGAATTTTTTAACTGCTTGCAAAATTATTTACGGAATAGTTAGCAACTATACTATACAAACCAAGTACATCGAGTACATAGCAAACTATAAACCCTTAAGTACTAATTATTCAATATTTTGTTTTCTTCTAGAAAACATGTATGTCAGAATATGACAGTGTGGAGTGATTTCAGACCTTTTTTCGTACCCCGAAAATTTAAACAGCCAATGGTATATGCCAAAGAGTATATATAATACCTTGATACCGGCCCGCCTCGGCCCCATGTCCGCGAGAGAGATCCACCGTCCTATTCGAGTAGGTTGTGGCTAAATTTCTCCGCGGAACCTACCCCGACCGTCAGCGGGATTCTGGGGAAAATTAATTTTATTTTTTTATTAAGTATATGGCAATTTTTTTTGCACAATGATTTTGAACTTTTTTCAAAAACGAAAAAAGAGTCTGACAGCTACCGACAGCTGATCAACTGACTTTTTAATCAAAGACTGCCGGACACTCTCCGACACACAAAAAAACCAACTTGATAACTGAAAGAACCCTTGGGATTCCGCCAGAGAATCCCAACAGGCCCTGACACAACAGAGGTGCAACTGCCCCAAAATTGAACACTTAAGGTACCTCCGCCACGCGGTAAATTTTTTGTAAATCTTTTGGCAGCACTTTGTAACTGTAGAGGCCTCTTCAGACTGCAGCCGAAGGATAGAAGTAGCTTCTCAGGCCGTAGTGCGCCTCGTTACTTGCAATTTTTTATTTTTAGAATTATTATTATTATTATTATTATTTTTACACCTGACTTTATCTTATTACTGACTCGAGGCGCCAACGACCTGGGAAGTGTCTGCCCTAGCGCAAGCCAGGGCCCCTCTTTTGTAACCGTGTGGAGGGGAGGATTACCATAGCCTGTCGCGCCCTTGACCCAGAATTTCTCGTCTGCAATCGCTTTTCTGTTCTCTTTTTTCTTTTGTTCTGGATCGAGGACCTATACCTGAGGACGTCACCCACCTGTAGCTTCCTGCTGGTCTACGACGGGGTGATCTGCTGAGCGTCTCCCTCAGCAGACGGTCGAAGAGGAAAGGACCGCGTTCTTGGGGTGAGTGCCTTCAATTCTCTCTCGATCCAAGACCGAAGCTGGTCACACTTTACATAACTAGGACGCCTTGCGTCCAGAGGACTGACGGCCCTCTCTGCGACCGCAGAGAGAGAGCTGGTGTCAACCTACCTACGGATATATGCGTATGTATGAAGACTATATATTATACTCGTATTATGTATTTTTCCATATAAATTGTATGAAACGATCAAACGATGTCGTCACTAAACTAAATGTTTACCAAGTGTTTTTTTTTAATATAGGTAAGCAGATAAGTCGGTACTGAAATTTGTCAAAAAATAATATTTTTCTCAATAGATAAATTTGAGAAACCCTGGAACTTTTTCATAAAAAATATTTGAGATGTTGTTTTTTTGTATAAAATTACAAATTGTAAAGTTCTAATTTTTATAGTTTTTGAGATATGTGGAAATAAAAATAAAAAAATCAAATGTTAACCTCTGAACTTCTCTGAAAGAAACAAAAAAAGGAAATTTCTGTGTAAGTATAAAAGTTTTGTAGTCCTTAAATTATCTATACATTCTGAAATTTTGGGCTCTATGCATCAAGCGTATCAAAAGGTATAAGGGAGGAGGGGAACATATAGATACAAAATTTTGTACTTCGAATAAGATACGCTGTGAAACGACTTCACTTCACATTATGCAAACAAGTCGTAAATGTACCTACCCACATACAAATTTAGATCATAAGCTTCTTAAAACATATTTGTTTAGTGATTTTTGCATCGGAATGAACAAATTGTGATTTGAAATAATAATAATAGGTACTTTATGACTTATGACATACTTGAAATAAGGTTAATAATCCTACACATTTCATTGTGAATTGACTGTTTAACTTGATTCATATTATAGTAGTGCCTGTTCAATTTATCTATTTCAAAGCTACTTCAATATTTTTTCGATAAATATAACTACCTCTCGAAGCTAGAGTAGCGCAAGCAAAACGAGTATGGAAGTGGAATGTACCAAGGCCCTCTGG
>CAUYVO010000100.1:0-18492 GCA_963576475.1 Molanna angustata
ATACGTCTCTCATACAGTAAAATAACTAATAATAACAATTCACATATATAGGTATAATATTTTTTCTATGTTTTATTTATAGGTTGGTACATATATTACAAACACAAAATTAGCGAAGTTATGAAAATGTATTTACATACGATTTACACCAAATATATCTATACACCTAAGTACTTTACTAAAACATTATGTCTGAATCATTAGTCTGTTTTTATCAAAATGTTCGCGGTCTCAAATCAAAAACTCAAGAATTTTACCAAAATGTATTGTGTAACGACTATGACGTCATATTCCTAGTCGAAACATGGTTAAATGACGGCGTCAGTAGCAGTGAAATTTTTGACATTAGGTACGATGTATTTAGAAGGGATAGAGATACCGCGTTAACGGGTAAATCAATAGGTGGCGGTGTAGCCATTGCAATAAAAAATATCTACAATGCTAAGATACAAACGACTTGGAATTCCAATGCTGAAGATATTTGGATTACCTTTTGTACCCCCGGTAAAAATACCAAAAATAATTCAATACACATGTGCTGCTCTTATATCCCAGGAATCGGACCCAAGCTGTCATCTTCAGATAGAATGGTATTAATATCTGTACACACAGAAAAAATTAATAATTTATCTACCCAATATCCGGAAGATACCTTCCTGATTGTTGGTGACTATAACATGCCAGGCATTCAATGGGATTCCTTTAACTCACATGAACACCAAAATTACAACAATGACCCATGTATATCAACCTTTCTTAATAATATCGCATTTTCTGATCTCCTACAATATAATAATATTCCCAACAGCCATGAACGAATTCTTGATCTCGTACTTTCTAATATCCCAATCAATGTGAGTAGTTCTGACGATCATCTAGTGACGGAAGATGCGCACCATAAATCTCTACTAATTGAATTAAACTTTTCTTCTCTGCAACGCATCAAACACAGAGAACATATAATAAAGTTATTTGACCAAGCGAATTACGATGTTATAAATGACACTTTAAGCAATACTGATTGGTCATCAATTCTTAATACATTAGATGTAAACCTTGCCCTACAAAATTTTTACTCAACCGTAGAATCGATCATAGAAGATTACGTTCCTAAGGTAGAAAAACGAGTAAAGAAATTTCCAATCTGGTACACACGTGCCCTAATTAAGGTTACAAAAGAAAAACTTAAATACTTCAAACTATGGAAGCAGTTAAAAATCCACTAGACTATCACACGTTCTCATTGCTACGCAGGAGACAAAAAAAACTCTCTAATATAGCATTCAAAAACTATATTGTTTTTATAGAGAATGGAATACAAAGCAATATAAAAAAACTTTGGTCTTATGTAAAAGCTAATAAACAAACTCCAAATATACCAGAATCTGTAACTCTAGACTTTGAGTCTACAAATGAACCTCAAGGTGTCGCAAATCTTTTTTCAAAATTTTTTGCATCAGTTTTTGTACCGGATACAACTATCAATGCGGATTACCCCAATTCAACGACTCATCAACTTGACACCGCACTGATCCATACAGTTAACATTAATGAAGAAGTAACATATAAATATATTTCCCAAACTGACATTAACAAAGGGCCAGGATGCGACAACATACCGGGTATCTTCCTAAAAAAATGCGCTAAAACCCTAGCACTCCCAATATCAAACATATTTTCCAAATCTATAGATCAGGGAATATTTCCAGTTAAATGGAAAACTGCTCTAGTAACACCTATACATAAATCAGGAGACAAACATGACGTGACAAACTACCGGCCTATCTCTAAACTTCCAATACTCAGTAAAATCTATGAGAAAATCGTATACGACCAATTATATCCTACCATAGCACCCTTCATTTCAAATAAACAACACGGTTTCATGAAAAAAAGATCCACTATCTCGAATTTAACCGTCTTCATACAATTCCTACACGAAACGATGGATAAAAATATTCAGATGGATAAAAATATTCAAACTGATTGTGTATATACTGACTACTCCAAGGCGTTCGACCGTGTGAATCATAATACTCTATTTAAAAAACTACTTCATATGGGCATTTGCGGAAACCTATTTAATCTACTCCATTCTTACTTAAGCCAACGATACCAAACAACTGTTGTTAAAGGGTTTTCCTCATTGCCAGTTAATGTTACATCAGGTGTACCCCAGGGCTCTCATCTCGGTCCATTGCTTTTCCTTGTGTACATAAATGACATTGGGAAATGCTTCAAACATTGCAAATTCTCAGTGTTTGCAGATGATATGAAAATATACAAAGAAATTAAGTCGGTTGCCGATTGTTGCGCTCTTCAATCAGATCTAGACAGACTTATGATTTACTGTAAAAATAACTACCTCTCTCTGAATGCTTCTAAATGTTTTGTCATATCGTACACAAGAAAAAGGAATAAAATTTACCACAATTACACTCTAGATAATGTGAACATAAAACATAAAAATGAATGTAAAGACCTTGGAGTGCACCTTGATGCTAAACTTACCTTTACTCAGCATATAAACACTGTTATTACAAAATCATACAAACTACTTGGATTCATATTTAGAATAGGTAAATCTTTTAAAAATCCGCAAACCTTAAAAATATTATATTTCTCACTTGTCAGAAGTACACTGGAGTTTGCATCATTTATTTGGAACCCGCTGTATAAAGTCCATATAAAAAATATTGAAAACATCCAACGCAAATTTTTGAAACGACTCAACTATAAATACAACAATAATACAACGGTTAATAATATTCAAAGTTTAGCGAACCGACGAACAATGACTGATTTATCTTTTATTTATAATGTTTTAAATAACCATATAGACTCCGCCGATATACTCACACTTATTGACTTTAATATACCTATAAGACGTACAAGACATACACCATTATTTAAATGCAAATATTATAAAACAAATGCTGCAATAAATTCACCAATCAATAGGGCCATGGATGCTTACTCAAGGTATGTGGATATTTTAAACTTGGACATTTTTTACGACTCCCCAAACGAATATCGACGGAAAATATCCCAAATAGATAAATTAGAAAACAATAGCTAACCATGGCCCATCACTCTTAAGTCCACATACTCTCTTTTACACACACACACACACACACACACACACACACACACACACAAACACCCCTCACACACACACACACACACCCTCACACACACATACATATACACACCCTCTCTCTTACATAAGCGGAATAATAATTAAATAAATAAATAATAAAAATACTTTACTACTTACACTACACACACAAACCAAAATGTATTTGACACATGTAACTGACATTAGATTTAGATAATTGATGTATCATATGTATTAATCCATGTAATAAACTATCTAATGTTGTATGTGTTAATTAAAAAATAAAATAAAATAAAAATAAATAAAAAAAAAAAAAATATATATATATATATATATATATATATATATATATATATATATATATATATATATATATATATATATGTTATATTTGATGTTTTCACGGGTGAAATATGTTATAATATTTTTATCTCGGTTTTCCCGTGTCAGTAGGTCTTGACTAAGACCATTTGTCTTCCGACGTTTCGCCTGAATATCACCAGGCATTTTCAAGGACTTAACGAAAAGCACGCGCGCGACACACGTCTACTCACACTGAAATACTTGACGGTGAGCTTTCAGTGTGAGTAGACGTGTGTCGCGCGCGTGCTTTTCGTTAAGTCCTTGAAAATGCCTGGTGATATTCAGGCGAAACGTCGGAAGACAGATGGTCTTAGTCAAGACCTACTGACACGGGAAAACCGAGATAAAAATATTATAACATATATATATATATATATATATATATATATATATATATATATATATATATATATATATATATATATATATATATATATATATATATATATATATATATATATATATATATATATATATATATATATATATATATATATATATATATATATATATATATATATATATATATATATATATATATATATATATATATATATATATATATATATATATATATATATATATATATATATATATATATATATATATATATATATATATATATATATATATATATATATATATATATATATATATATATATATATATATATATATATATATATATATATATATATATATATATATATATATATATATATATATATATATATATATATATATATATATATATATATATATATATATATATATATATATATATATATATATATATATATATATATATATATATATATATATATATATATATATATATATATATATATATATATATATATATATATATATATATATACGACACAGTTTTCGTAGAGATAGATATGAACGCGTGATCCTGAAAAACCCGTGTAATTTAATTTATTTAAAAACTTATTTTTAACAACATTAAAAATAAATTTATAATATACACAACGATATTTACCATAGTAAAATTGTTGTATTACCTCACCAAAAAGATTAAAACCTTGTGCTTGATGAGGGAATCATTAAATATATTAGATAACACAATAAAATACAGAGTAATGAAATGGTGAAAAAGAGCTATGCACAGACAAAAAACAAATATATTTTTTAACAGATTTTTTAATTATCTCAATAGAGACGAAGTTGGAATATTTATTGTAGAAGAACTGGGAAATCAAGGCACCTACAGGGCTTACGACCTGTCATCGGCTGGTTTACGTGATCACTTTATGCGCTTGCGCAACGTTCACCAATTATGCCTTTTTTTAATGAGATCCCTATCAATTCAATTTTGAAACTTCTATATATTGTAATACTGAAATTCTTTTCGCTTGAAAATAAGGAATTTTTACTACAGCCATCTATGGGTGAAATTATGAACAACAATCTTATTCGTCTCTATTGAGATAGTTAAATCTTATTCGTCTCTATTGAGATAATTAAAAAATCTGTTAAAAAATATCTTTGACTCCCGACAGGGAAAAAAATCCAATGTTTGCGCATATGCAATAATAAAAAAATATATTCGAAATATATTTCATTTATTTTATTTTTTATTTTTTTCAAATTGAAGCTAACAATGTACAAAGAATAGTTTGTATGTATAAAAATATCAAATATAACAATAATCATCTCCATACATGAATTATTAGCTTACAATACTATCATAATTTATTACAAAATACAGTCATATATTCAAGATACAAAATCATATGTGTGTGAGAGGGTATATGTGTGATGGTGTGTGTGTGTGTGTGTGTGTATGTGTGTGTGTGTGTGTGTATGTAAGTGTATATGTGTGTGTGCATGCTTGTTGTGCGTAAGTGATAATCTTATGAAATTCCTGTTTTTAATTTCGGTGCCACAATTTTTACGACCGGAATTGTCTATTTACACGACAAATTTTCTGACGTCGTCTATGTTTTTAGGTCATTTATAACCATAGAAAGCGCAGATAAATCAAAATACAAAAATATTTACCTTTGTCATTTTTTCAATGGTCATAAAAATGCATCATGGAAACCAACTTGAAGAAAAAATAAATAATATTGGCATCTCATTACATTTACTTTATTTTATAAATCATTTTTTCGTAGAGATTTACAATTATAACAAAGTATAAACAAAGGTAAATATTTTTATAACTTGATTTATCTGCGTTTTCTGTGTTTATTTTTGGTTTTCGTCTATGGCTGAGTCGTGTAAATAGTCGTAGCCTTTTAATTTTTGAGCGAGTTTATGTTTTGTGTCACTGAATAGGTCTATGTCAAGGGACTTCTCATATTTTATGTATGTGTTTATTATTCTGTTTATAGTTGAGATTTTCGCGGCATTAAATATACATAAAAATACCATAGAAAACGGGAAATTCGAAACAATTTTGGTCATATTAATACATATTATATCATTACATACACCACGTTTAGATTGTGAAATGTTTTTTCAGTCTTTGTTTGAAACTTTTTAAATCATTAATCTGTTTTATTTCAACTGGGAGGCAATTTGAATTATTTATTCGCATAATTGTTTTGCATTTGTCTAGTATTACATTTATGAATTTTAAAATCTCTTCGGAATCGTAGTGACATATTTTTTTCAAACTTTTGCAATACATTATCTTTAAAAATTTGTAAAATAGACTTTTTTTATAAATATCCGCTATTTTAGGAACTTTCAATGTATCAAAAAGTGTTTTTGTGGGAAATGTACGTTTTTTTCTATAGTATATTTTAGCGCCCTTGAAATGATCTTGAATCATTAAACGGCGCTTTATAAATTATCATAACCTTTATCATTATTTTTTATACAACCTGCGGGCCTATTCTGGTTCTTTTATCGCGGCAATATACACAAGTTTTTACGCTATATGTGTTTCTTATAGCAGATCGTTATTCTGTTTTCCGCAGACACTAGCCCGCGTAAACTTTCACGCATTATTTCGAGAAAACCTCCGTTCGCAGCGCGGTATTCTGATTGGGGCGAAATACGTATGACATTCGACAGGTAAATTTATTTACAGAAATATTTACCTACGCTATTCGTTATGTTTCCATAGATTTTGATAGCAATATTGCCAACTTTCAGGTATTTTGGTGACATTTCTGCCCTTTGTATGCAGCATTATTATTTATGAAACGCAACGACTTAAAGGCGACTAATATTTTTAAAGATCCTTTAACTAAAGGGTCCTTTTGTTGCTTTTTTATGAAACTGGCTGTTAGTCTTGCAACTTACAAATATGTCTCAATCACTGAAATCAAAAGAAGACTCATTAATTATTCATTTCTTTATACATACATTTGTATCACCATTCCTACTCCAGCTAAATTTCTCATCATATTGTGGCGGTATTCGCCACCCATTGATTTGTTTCAATTTTGCACAAGGAAAAAACTGCATATTGTGTGGGAAAGTTTCTTAACACAATTATTATGTGTAATAAAATCCGATTTCACATACGACTTAATCCATACCAACACACAAGGAAATTATCATATTATCTGCCTTACAAGTATGTAGTTATATCGACAACAACAATATGAGGAAATAAATATTATCTCCTAATGTAGGTACATACATACAATACTTGAGAATATTTCTTGAAAAAAAAACTATGGTATGTTGTATCAGTAAACCTATCATTCAAATATTGGTATACCAATTGGATTCTGTACGGGCGTCCTGGGTTCGATCCACAGAAGTGGAGAAATTTTTTTTAAATTCATTTCTTAAGCAAATATTGCTAGTCTTGGCTTGAAACACTGTTTGTTTGGTTGGATGAATTTGCCATATGGATATGAGACATTCACATGGTGCAAGAAAGTGGTTATTATTAAAATTTACTCAAAAATATGAAAATTCGAGGAAAACAATGTATTTTTTTTTTGTTTTGTTTACGATATTTCTTGAATGTAATTTTTTTTTATTTATTTATAATAAACATAATGTTATTCAGAAATGGTATGAAAACAACAATAAAGGCATAACAAAATATAGCATTTAAAACAGAGACAATGGAATGGCACTTGCGCAGGGTGCAAGCAAGTATTTATTATTATTATTATAAAAGTTAATTGAAATTCCAATTGCAAAACTATATATACATACATAGAGGGTAAGGCTGGTTTGAAAATAAATACCCCAAAAGACGATAGGGAAAGCGAGAGAGAATATTAGACCAGGTACTATTCCCAATATAACACAGGGATATTCCTAGCATATTGGAGAGCAAAAACATCAACTGACATCAATACATAAGAGATTATCAATGGAATGGATGTGTATGTATGTATGTGTACAAAATATAAATAATGCATTAACATTTGTATACACTTAATATAAAAGTAACAGCCTCAGAACAGCTTTAGCCTAGTGGGGTGTTACTTACTTAACCTAAATATGTACAAATGTTTGTGTATTAACAATAAATAAATAAATAAATAAATAAATAAATAAATAAATAAATAAACAAACAAACAAACAAACAAATAAATAAATAAACAAACAAATAAATAAATAAATATATAAATAAAAAATAAATAAACAAATAAATAAATAAATAAATAAATAAATAAATAAATAAATAAATAAATAAATAAATAAATAAATAAATAAATAAACAAACAAACAAATGGGTCGATGGCAGAGCGGTTAGCGTGCTGGGCTAGTAATCCAGTGATCGCGAGTTCGAATCCTGCCTCGACCGATTTCGTTCACCTATAGCACAAGCATTTATTTGCTTATTTTAGGGAACGTAGGAAGATGTATATGTACTTGTTTAGCAAGGACATATTCATTTTTTAAAAAAAAAAAAAATAAATAAATAAACAAACAAATAAATAAATAAATGAATATATAAATAAAAAATAAATAAACAAATAAATAAATAAATAAATAAACAAATAAATAAACAAACAAACAAACAAATAAATAAATAAATATATAAATAAAAAATAAATAAACAAATAAATAAATAAATAAATATAAAAATAAATAAATAAATAAATATATAAATCTTTAAATAGAAAAATAAAAATAAATAAATAAATCATACACTTATAAATCTATCTGTTCCATACACCTTACAAAGGTACGTCTCTCATAGAAGGAATATATGTACAGAGTTGACATAAGTTGACATATGACGGCATTGGGCAAGGGGGATTGGAACACAAAGTGAGGTGGAACGGAGGTTTACAAACACATTCAGTGTTTAAATATAAACCGGAATAAGTAAAAGTTTAAGTCTTGAGTACAGTTTCTATTATTATATTAATTGTCCCGGGTTCGATTCCCGGTGGAGACACAGTTTTTAAAATTGTGTTTTCAGTCTGGATCTGTGAGACGATTAATATCGTAAGTCTCCAGAATGTGGCAACTTGTTATTGGGTGCGTGTTAAATAATTATTTGACATAGTACCTGTTAGTTGCCCGAGAAGCTATATAAAATAAAATAAAAAAAAAATATCAAATAAAATTTTGGCTTTCTTAGTGTAAATGTAATTATATTATTAAATATTGTATCTAAGGTGTTCGTCCATGTAAACTATGTTCTCAAGAAAATGTTAAAAAAATGTTATAAAGAAATTTCATTAAAATATATTACGTTAAAAAGAAAATTCATAAAATATGTAATGTTAAAGAAAATATGCTTTGAAGATAATTCATAAAATATATTGTTGAAAAAAATTGTTTTAAAGAAAATTTATAAAATATGATGTACAAAAAATTTATGTTATAAAGAAAATTCGTAAAATATATTATGTAAAAAAAAATATGTTATCAAGCAAATTCATAAAATATGTTGTTAATTTTTTTTGTTATTCAAAAAAAAATGTTATAAAGAAAATTCATATAATGTGTTATGTTATGAAGAAAATTTATAACGTATGTTTCGTCAAATTTTTTTTGTATACATTATCTGTTCATTTTTAAGCACTTTGTCTTATTTTTTTTTCTTGCTATTGTTTTGTATTTTTTATTAAAAAAAATCATAATTGTTTTAGCTAGCACTTGATAATATAAAATATATTTAAACAGCGATATTGTTGGTAATCGGTCTCAAAACAGGTTTTCCTTGTAGACGAGGAGCGAAAAATTTGATTGTATACTAAATATATTTGAATAATAAACGTCGGGTTGCCAACACTGAAATAAACTAAAAAAAAATAATTCCGAACCATTCCGAAAATATTCAAATTCGTCATATTGATTGCACAGTCATGCGGTGTGTACCAAGAAGTTTCGATGATATTATGTCTTTCGATTATTAGTCTATGTGGGTTTGTGAAAAAAAAAATGTCTTTTTTATAAATTTGGCCTTATGGCGTTCAAGACAAAAAGTCTTTTTTAAGGTGTCGATATATACTCAATGCAGGTAATTAAAAAAATTATCACGATGCGTAATTACTATCGCTGTAATAGGTTGTTAAATTAACTGGGGCGTCTTTAACCCCGAGGGTCAAGATTCGAACCTTGATAATGTATGATCGTGCAAAGTGATACATAGAGTCATGTAAGTCAGCATCTTTGTAGGCCTAACTAGTAATGTTGTAACAATAAACAATTGTGCAATCTGACCTATCTAAAAGTTATTGATACTGTGGTCTTTTCATTTCTATTCAAAACATAGAGTAGATATAAGAATTGAAATTGTAGGTAATATAAGCATGTACATATTAATATAGACATATAAAAAGTGAATATAAGATGTTTAATTATGACATTTTATTATTTCACTTATGCGTGCATAGTTTGAGCTATCTTTTGTTACTAGTTCCCTCACTAAACATAGCCTGTGCTAAAGTGAGCTAGTTTAATGTTATTGTCTATTATGTTGTTACTAACCCCCTCACTAGGCACAGCCTGTGCTAAAGTGAGCTAGTTTAATGTTATTGTCTATTATGTTGTTACTAGCCCCCTCACTAGGCACAGCCTGTGCTAAGGTGAGCTAGTTTAATGTCATTGTCTATTATGTTGTTACTAGCGCCCTCACTAGGCACAGCCTGTGTTAAGGTGAGTTAGTTTAATGTCATTGTCTATTATGTTGTTACTAGCGCCCTTACTAGGCATAGTCTGAGCTAAGGTGAACAATTTTAATGTTATTGTCTATTATGTTGTTACTAGCGCCCTAACTAGGCACAGCCTGTGCTAAGGTGAACAATTTTAATATTATTGTCTATTATGCTGTAACAAATAATGCACAAGCTGTTAGTGACCCAGAGAGCTATCGAGAGAAAGTTGCTGGGTATTTCAATAAGGGACAGAATTCAGAATGTCATGATAAGAGAAAGAACCAAAGTAGCAGATGTAGCGGAAAGGGTCGCTGGTCTTAAGTGGAGCTGGGCTGGGCATATTGCCAGATGCCAGGATTCACGATGGACCAAAAAGATCGAAGAATGGCGACCGAGAACAAACGGAAGAGGTGTCAGCAGACCCCAGGCAAGGTGGTCTGATGACATTATGAAATGTGTTTTTAATATTTTTGAGTAAGTATCTGTTAGTTGCCCGAGAAGTTTTATAAGATAAATAAAATAAAATAAAACAAAATAAGAATAAAATAAAATAAAATATATTTAAAAAAAAGTAAATGATATTCCATTGAATGAGAGGAATTTCCCATCGATAAGGTTTTTTTGTTTATCATAATAATTAACATTTTAATTTATTCAATCAACCTGTAATACTTAAATGGACAATAAAACCACTATGGGATAGTCAAATTATGAATATGTAATAAAAACAATGTTTCGTAATCTTTTATTCAAGCAATATATTGATTTTTGTCATGTAACGTAGCACAAAAAATCACACTTCAGCATGTCTAATAAAAACGAAACGTGGCTAACACTAAATTCTTTACTACACTAAATTGTTGTAATTTTTTTCTCTTCTTGAAAAGAAAATTCCTCAGTGTATTTTTATGAAATAAATTTCTAAGTCAATTCCTGAATGTATTTTTATGATTAAATTTCTACTGTATTCATTATTGAAACAAATTGAGGTTTGAATTGTTACCATAGCATATTTTTACAGTCTTTTTGTAATTTCATATTCTTTTAATTTAGACTTCGTCATCTCAGGAGGTATAGTTTAAGAATTACAGACCAACAGGTCTACTAAACGAAGAAGAAGAAGATTTGCTTTTGATTTTCATTATTATATTTAGGTATTTATTTTTATTGTTTTTTTTTGCTGTGAGGCACCGGCTTAGAATGGTACTTCCACTCTTTTCTATTATTGTTTTAGAGTAGAGTGTCCCGGGTAATAAAAAATACAACAGGCAACAATAACATCTCACATAGTTCAGCAATGAGGTTCACCATCACACATTCTGAATGTAGTGTTTCGGGTGTCCCGTAAGAAGCGGGTAATAGAAAATACAACAGGCAACAATAACATCTCACATAGTTCAGCAATGAGGTTCACCATCACACATTCTGAATGTAGTGTTTCGGGTGTCCCGTAAGAGCCGGGTAATAGAAAATGCAACAGGCAACAATAACATCTCACATAGTTCAGCAATGAGGTTCACCATCACACAATCTGAATGTAGTGTTTCGGGTGTCCCGTAAGAAGCGGGTAATAGAAAATACAACAGGCAACAATAACATCTCACATAGTTCAGCAATGAGGTTCACCATCACACATTCTGAATTTAGTGTTTCGGGTGTCCCGTAAGAGCCGGGTAATAGAAAATGCAACAGGCAACAATAACATCTCACATAGTTCAGCAATGAGGTTCACCATCACACATTCTGAATGTAGTGTTTCGGATGTCTCGTAAGAGCCGGGTAATAGAAAATACAACAGGCAACAATAACATCTCACATACTCCATAACTTTGTGTCAATAAATAAATCTTTTATATGCTTAAAGAGTGCATAAAATCAAAGTGAATGACAGATAAAGATTTTTCATTTCAAGTAAGGTTTGTTCTTAAAATGCAAAAAATAAACAAATTTTGGGTTTCCGATAATTCAAATCTTGTATAAACTGTTTTTAACGAATGCGATAGTTAGGCATTAGGCGGTTTTAATATATCATGTTTTCAGTCACTAGACACAGCGTTATACGTCCCCTTAAAAAGGAACCTCGTTAAAAATATTTATTTTTATAACGGACCATAATTTGAGAACAAGTGTGAAATCATAAAGGACAACACTTTTATACAATGGACAGGTAAATACATATATCACACGTGCTACATATAATTATATAAATAGTTATCTAGGTATATATTTACATATTAATATATGAATCAATATTTCCCGTTATTTGTAGGATGAACAATGAACAGATCAATAAAATAACATTTTCATAGTGAGTAAAAAAAAATTCAGTCCATTTTGTAAAAATTCATACACATGAATCCCTTAATAAATGGTGCATTCTTTATTAAGTACATTTTTTTTACTTAAATTGTTACTATATAAAATTCTTTCATAAAAACTACCTTTATCCTTCTTCTTTAAAGGTTGACAGCACCTGAATACATTTTTATGGAACCCATTTCTATTGGAATCGTTCTATTTTCTGAAAAGTGAGAAAATTTTGAAAATTTGACACATGAGTTCTATATTTTTTCTTGTACAAAGGTTGACAGTACCTTGACGCATTCCTTTTATTAATAGTTAAAAATTTAACTATCCAGAACGTGAGAGCCTTAACTTAAAAGCAAACCGTACGCAGAAAACCATAATGAGGAAATTCATTATACGCAACAATTAGGTACATAATACTTGTTGAGCAAATAATTTTTAACTACATAAATGATTATATTCAATTGTAGAAGTATTGAGTAAAAAATTGATAAATAAACAAAAAAAAATTAATCATATACCTAATTAAATAATGAAATATAAGAGTAACGACATCTATATAATTAGTCCTTAAACAAATACCTAACAGAAATGAAAAATTATTTTATGCAAAGATATCAATATTCGCGACATCTATCGACTTAAACTTAATATTTAAATACAATTTCTTATTACAGAAACGTAATAATTATTATCAACAAGTAAACATGATATCTCTACAAAATGTTTCTCATAACGCCTGTTATACACAAAATTAATAGCATTTTTTACTCCTGAAGTACTGCAATGTGTATTGTCCTGAAATTTAGGAAAATGTCCCTGCACACATACATACATACATACATACTTAACTAGTAAGGAATAATCCAACTGTCGATTTGTTTAAGTATCTTTTGATCCGCTCAATTTACAGAGCCCAAAATATCAGAATACGTAGATAGTTATAAGCCTACAAAACTTTCGTACTCAGAATTTTGAAATTTTTGTTTCAGTCAGGGGTTATCAACTTTTGAATTTTTACTTTATTTTTCCATATATCTAAAAAAACATAAAAGCTAGATCGCTGAAAATTGGTATAAATATAGACAAATAAAAAATCACAATTTTGTTGTTTTTTTTTTCTAAAAAAATTCCAAAATTTCTCAAACATTTTTATTAAGAATTTTTTATGGTAAATTGATGTGTTTGACTGTCCATGTTTCCAAAGTTTTTAAAAATATCAAAAAAAGCTGAAACACCCCAACTAGATCATTTAATTTGCTATAAATAATTTTGAAATTGTAGTAGTACATCTAAATTTTGCCAGCATTATGGGCTAGAAGGGCCTGAAAAAAAAAACAAATTCAATCGGTTAAAAGTCGCATTGAATCACATCGTCCTTTCTGCATAGACAAAAAAATATTTATAAGAAAACCGAGGATGGAGGATTGTGGAGGAGTTGTCCCTGATGGCGCAGGACTTTGCCCTAGTGATTGCCAACGACAGGGAACCCTGATATAGCATATCCAGAAGAAGAAGAAATGACTCTTTTATCTATAGATAAGGTAGTAAGACAAGGTTGCGTGCTATCACCACAGTTATTTAAAATGTACATAAATATTTTTATATTTTATCCAACTGTCGATTCGTTCATGAGAATTCAATTCTCTTAATGAATCGACATTATTAAGCCAACATGCGTGTACGAAGGAAAATTTTGTATGGTGTAGTGGACTTTTTGCATGCTAATAACACCAACTAGAGGCCTCGCAGCATATATGTTCCCATACATGGATATACTCAGAATTCGGAGTAGAACATTTTATGTGAGTTTTGTGTGTGTGTGTCTGTGTCTGTCTGTCCCCCCTTATAACTTTTGATCCGCTTAATTTACAGAGCCCAAAATTTTAATATATATATAAAAAATTACAAGCCTACAAAACTCTTATACTCAGAATTGTGAATATTTGTTTCAGTCAGGGGTTATCAACTTTTGAAATTTTGATTTATTTTTCCATATATCTTAGAAACCGTAAAAGCTAGAACGCTGAAAATTGGTATAAACATAGACGAAAACAAAGTCTCAAATTAGTTTTTTAAAAAAATTCCAGGGTTTCTCAAACATTTTTTATTAAGAAAAATATTTTTTTTTATGATAAATTTGAGTTTAACTGCCTATATTTCCAATTTTTTTTTAAATATCGAAAAAAGCCGAAACACCCCAACTAGAAAATTTAATTTTCTATAAAAAATATTAAAATTGTATTAGCACATTGCAAATTTTTTTCAACAATTTTTATAAAAATTGAATTTAGTGACGACATTGTTTCATACAATCTAAGAAGACTTAATAATTTGATACTAATCTCCAAACATACATACATACCATCATGCTGTTTTCACATTCTGGGTAGGATCAAAGGAATGACCTCCATACAATCCTATCTTGACATACATACCTAGGTACATGTGTTGTATAGAAAACCAAATATCTTAAAATATTAAATTATTTGTATTTATGGGTTTATAGTTTGGTACTTATTCTTCAACTATACATATTATCGCTATCGACAGTTGGATCTCATGTGTTACATGCAACTAGTTATAAAAATTGAATTTAGTGACGATATCGCTTCATATAATTTGTATGGCAGTCGCCTATACACAATATCTAAGAAGAGTCAATAATTTGAAACTTAATCTCCAAACATACATACATACCATCATGCTGTTTTTATATTCTGGGTAGGAAACACAGACTGACCTCCATACTATCCTATCCTGACATACATTCCTACGTGTTTAATATAGACTAGTTGCATATAACGCATGAGATCCAACTGTCGAATACCTCACTGCTGAAAATTGATTAAGAACTATCATTATGGCTCTGGTGAAATTCGCGAAAAAACATAACATGGCATGATATAAACATAAATAATGACATGACATAAACATAAATAATGACATGACATAAACATAAATAATGACATGACATAAACATAAATAATGACATGACATAAACATAAATAATGACATGACATAAACATAAATAATGACATGATATAAACATAAATAATGACATGACATAAACATAAATAATGACATGACATAAACATAAATAATGACATGACATAAACATAAATAATAACATGACATAAACATAAATAATGACATGACATAAACATAAATAATGACATGACATAAACATAAATAATGACATGACATAAACATAAATAATGACATGACATAAACATAAATAATGATATGACATAAACATAATTAATGACATGACATAAACTATGATTTTAGGCCTGGGGATTAGTACACAAAGTGAGGTGGAACGGGGATATCCCAAACAAAATCAAGTTTAAATATAAATCGGATATTTATGACGGCTCTGCCCCTGGCCGCTATCGCGGCCCAACCTCCAGCGGCCACTGCGCGGCTTATTTGTCCCACACGGAGTAGGCAGAGAGAACCGAACGCCACTTATTTCTATCTTGGCAGTCGCGAAATAACCTTATTGGACTAAATATCGTCAAATATACCATTTAGGACATTACACAACATTTAAAAACTAAATATCTTTACATGAAAACGTTAAAATCAAGTAATAAAACGGTATTTTTATAGTAAAAATGCGGAAATTATCAAAAAAAATATTTTCGATAATGTTTTGAAAGAAATGCGTTATATGAAATGCGTACGTTTGTTTGAAATTATGTACAAACATTGATAATTTGAATGTACATTCGAAATATCATTTAGAACAGTACACAACAGTCAAGTCTGAATATTTTTTTATAATAATACAATAATAATGATAAATTATACATAAATAATGCGATTAAACGAAAACATTACCTGTCATTATCTTTTTGCGTATTATTATGACATATTGAAAGCAATGTTGTCAGTGTACAAAATGGATATTCCGCAGATTATTACGGTTAAAATTTATTCTGAATGTTTCAAATTCCCTTTTAAACAATAATATTGTCAATTTATGCAGAAAATACATTTTAAACGATTAATTTGTACTTTTTCGCATGAATTTATTTTACTTTTAATAATATTGTATGCATGTACTACGTGCTGTTCTTTGTAAAATAAAATAAATAAATAAGACTGTATTTGTCCCTTAAATAAATAAATAAATAAATAAAATATTCACATAACGTCCATTCTGTTACTAAATTATATCGAGTACCTACACTTGATATTGAATCAGGGCCTATGAACGTGTCTGAAGCGATAAACTATAATAATTAATTATCCGAGTAGTGTGCCAAGAATAATCGAAAATAAAATCAGGAAATGCACACACTGTAGGTAAACATAGATGAACAGCGCAACGGTGGCAATTCTTACATTTGTACAGTGTAAATGCGTCTTATAATACATATATTCATACCATCACGCCGTTTCCCTATTTGGGGTAGGCAGAGAGAACCGCACGCCAAATTCTTATATCTTGATATAAATGTTTTGCCTCATTTACATCCATGTATCGCATCATACCGGTTATTTATCTCCTCTTATTCTGACTTCGTATATTACCAACTTTCAAAATCCCATTTATATGATCAAGCCGCCTCTCAGCCGGCCGGCATATATACCTTTCCGTGTTGATTAGGAGGCTAGTATTGCCTCGAATTAGGCACTAGTTTGTTGCGCTAATGCACTTAAAAACTCGTGTTGAATTCAAGGCAATTAAATTTTCTTATTATATTTTTCTTATATTTGCACAATCAATTCAAACGTTACAAAAAAATTGTCATAATATATTTGTTATATTTGTACCATTGAATCTTACATTTGTACCATGTAAAATTGTACTAGTATATTTTTTTATATTTGCACCATCGAATCTTATATTTGTACAATGTAAAATTGTACAAATATATTTCTTATATTTGTAGCATCGAATCTTACATTTGTACCAGGTATAATTGTCATGATATATTTCTTATATTTGTACTATCGAATCTTTCATTTGTACCATGTAAAATTGTCATAATATATTTCTGATATTTGTACCATCGAATCTTATATTTGTACCATGTAAATATGTCATTATATATTTCTTATATTTGTACCATCGAATCTTATATTTGTACCATTGAATCTTATATTTGTACCATGTAAAATTGTCATAATATATTTATTATATTTGTACCATCGAATCTTACATTTGTACCATGTAAAATTGTCATAATATATTAATTTTATTTGTACCATCGAATCTTATATTTGTACCATGTAAAATTGTTATTATATATTTCTTATATTTGTACCATCGAATCTTATATTTGTACAATGTTAAATTGTCATAATATATTTCTTATATTTGTATCATCGAATCTTACTTTTGTACCAGGTATAATTGTCATGAAATATTTCTTGTATTTGTACCATCGAATCTTTCATTTGTACCATTGATGTAAAATTGTCATAATACATTTCTTATATTTGCACCATCGAATCTAATATTCGCAGTAAGTAACACAATGTGGAAAAAACGAAAGTGGTCAGCCAAAAAAAAAAACATATTAATTAAAAATACACCAATGTAGATCTTCAAATATGTGTAATTGCAAATCTATTGATTCAGTTGCAAGTGAAAGTATTTGGGTATATACATAGATAAATTTCTCAAATGGAA
>CAUYVO010000101.1:0-35000 GCA_963576475.1 Molanna angustata
GAGTCAGGTCTATGCGAGCTCCTTGTAAGGTAGGATTTTTGACCGTTTTTATTCATTCCATCTCCGTGGATAAGGAGTAGGGTGTTCTACTTCTAGTGAGGGGAAACCTTTTGTTCTAGTGTCTTATTAAGTTCCAACGATATATATATATATATATATATATATATATATATATATATATATATATATATATATATATATATATATATATATATATATATATATATATATATATATATATATATATATATATATATATATATATATATATATATATATATATATATATATATATATATATATATATATATATATATATATATATATATATATATATATATATATATATATATATATATATATATATATATATATATATATATATATATATATATATATATATATATATATATATATATATATATATATATATATATATATATATATATATATATATATATATATATATATATATATATATATATATATATATATATATGTTATAATATTTTTATCTCAGTTTTCCCGTGTCAGTAGGTCTTGACTAAGACCATTTGTCTTCCGACGTTTCGCCTGAATATCACCAGGCATTTTCAAGTACTTAACGAAAAGCACGCGCGCGACACACGTCTACTCACACTGAAAGCTCACCGTCACACTGAAAGCTCACCGAGATAAAAATATTATAACATATTTCACCCGTGAAAACATCAAATATAACATATATATATATATATATATATATATATATATATATATATATATATATATATATATATATATATATATATATATATATATATATATATATATATATATATATATATATATATATATATTAAAATCACTTCAAAGTTAACTTTCAAAATTTTAAACAGGAAAAATATAAATTAGTGAACTATTCAACGCGAAGATCAAACTATATCTTCCTCAAGAAAAAAAATTATTCACCCTCACAGTAATAAAATATATTTTTTTTAACAATACTTTTTCCACACAGTAACTAAAAATTAATTATTTTTGTTGCTAAGCAAATTAATTTTGCAAATAAAAATATGTACTTTAGGTATCAAATTGTAACATTTTTTATATTGATTATAAATTTATCAATAAAATATTTTTTTTTTGCATTTTTTGAGAACAATAAAATTCAATGCTGAAAGAAAACAATTTAAATTATGAACTTTGATTATTCAGGAATCACAATGAAAAAAATTAATATGAATACTTAGCTCATATGTAGAATCGATGAGATGAATAAATTTTACTATACTTTCGTCGTCCTTTCAATTGAAGATTTCCTCGTAAGCCAATTCATGGTAGTCTTCAATGTATGACATCTCTCGTTAGCTTCTCTGTCAGATTTTAAAGGTTTAGGAATGGACAAGGACTGGGAATCTTCCTATCGTACCAATTTATATCTTCCTAATCTAATCTAATTAACACGTCTTTCCTCAAGAACCAAGCAACAAGATTTTAATATGGGCGCCAGGTCACATTTCAAATTTATGACTCGACATGATTATTGAATCTCCACGTATACGCGATATGCACACCACTGAGAGAGGGTTTGCTATTGGAAAACAAGCTTAACAAAGCGTAAGACCTGACCCCAAAAATATAAAGTAACGGAGAAATAAGCCTGAAAAAACGTAAGACCTGTCCACACACACAACCTATCTACACCGTCAGCGGGAAACAAGCTTAACAACAAAACGTAAGACCTGTCCACACATGAACATGTGAGATAGCGGGGAAACAAGCTTAACAAAACACAGAACCCATCCTCACACGACCTACTCACATTTGAAAACGGGAAAACAAGCTTAACTAGGTGTAAGACTCGTTCCCACAGGACCTCCCTTCCCCAATGACTTTTAAACGGCCACCACGTCTAATTTAAATGATGGTATTATCAATTCCTTATAATCCGCGCCCCACGTTGGGCGCCATTTGCGAGGCAGTGGTTTTGGAGAGCCTGATCTATTACAGGATCCAACTCCACTGTCATCGTTCACCAGTAGCTCAGTGATAGAAAAGCAAAAGTCTCTGCTGTCATAACTAGTGCTTACAATGACTCTCAGGGGTTCTATCTCGTCATAAACTTGAATGAGACCAAATAAGAAAATAAAATAATTTTATAAAAAAAATATTATATTAATAATTAAGATCAAATTTAAAGAAATAGATTTGTTGCAAGGATTCTTGAGATAAAGACAAAGTTTTTAAGAACAAATTAACATTTATTTTTAATATTAAGTATTGTACAAGTTTACTAGTTTCAATCCCATGAATGAAGTTATTATAATTTAAATAAAAGATATGAAGATTAACTAAAATATTAAGGCTGTTAATTCTTAAATAATATAAGTAAAATTAAGAATGTAAATTACTTGAAAATATAAAATATCAAAAGATTTAAATCGTCAAAAGAGAATTCTCTTTATATTGGAATGTTAAATAAACCGAACTAATAATAAGTATGAGAATTGATATTAAGTTAATCACAAATTGATAATTCACCGATAGACAATCAAAAATAAAATCATTCTACCTACGCTCGTCTCAATCTAAATCCTATTAAATGTTATAATTTATTAATTTCAAATACAACAAATAAAGAAATCCAGCATGAGTCAAAGACGTCATCATCACTCTTCATACGGTGAACTTTATACATCAAAATTCACCCCTTCAGAGATGAATGAAGTGTGAATGAGTTTTTAATATTCTGAAATCCATATTGTGGTAATCAATTAGTACAGAGTTTCTTCATAGTGAATGGCATCATCATATGAACAATCCAAACTTCAATATCACGTCGAATCTTCTAAATATTTCCTTTTTGGATAGATTAACATGAAATCAATCCTCTCAATGTCATCCCTCAAGTAAATCCTCTGTTAAAATCCAAATTTATAATTTTCTTTTCACAGTCATCTTTAATAGAACTTTTCATAAGTTTTACTTCCCATGGTCACATTCTCGTCGATAAAAATTGATATACAATCAATATGAGTCGTCTCATGATAAATTATAGATGTTCAAACAAGATGTCAAGTACCAATACAAAACATGAACGAAACAGGACGAAATAAACGTGGTACGTTAATCAAATTGACTTGAAAAGACGAAGGACAGGACAAGAAATATAAACGGGTGAGAATAATGGGAAATCTGACATTAGACTTTCCTATGAAAAGAAGAATGATTTACGTTTACAAACTGTATCAATTCACGATCTACCACAAATATTGAATGTAATAAAATATCGAAAGGACTTACCCATTTTCCCGTTTCACTATTTTTAATTAAATAACGTCACCCGCCATCTTATAAATGGCTGTGACTCGTTAACACAACAATTTTATTAAGAAAAAGCGCCTTTTCGGAATGACAATCCTATTTAAGCGGTCAAACGATAAATGTTGCTAGATTGCAAAATAACTCAGTGTGTCAGTTTTAAAAAAAAAATATAAATTATTCAATTTTATTTAATTCCTAGCCAGTATTTATAACGTAACGTGACACACATCCATACTTATATAAAAAAATTAATTAATTAATTAATTTTTTTTTCATTGCAGAAACTAAATGTAAAATTTCATATTAAAATTAATTAAAAGTTGATGTTTTGTTTACTTTGTGGAGATCATGAACTGACACAATATTCTAAACGAAAATAAGATATTTTGGAAAATGACAATGTATGAAATTTCAATCTGAAACAGTTACATAAAAAAATATTAAACACTTTAAAAATTCTAACTACTATCCTGAAACAGAAAACTTTCATATTAAATAAAATAAAATTTTGACATTTTTGCTGTCAAGATTCATCATACATTTAAATAACCCATTCGTTTATAAACCGATGTAACCAACAAATATAATACAATATTTACAAAGCTAGTGTTGAACATATTTCAGTCCATCACGATTGATTTTTTTTTTTTTTATCCCATCAATGACACTTCCGTGAAGTATTCATTATTTTATTTAATCGATGGAAAACTAAGGAAACCCCTTCTTAGATTTTCATCGTGTCTCCATATTGTGAGCTTGGATTAGCTATCATGTTGTGCTAATTCTCATTGTAAGCTAGAATCTGCGGAAGAGGCTATAATGTTGAAAAATTTATCTGTGTGCAAGCACAACAAAATAAAGAAAATATTAAAAAAAATTAGAATGACGTTATCATCATCCCACAAAAAAAAATTTAAATTTATTTACCCAATTCGGACATCACAAGAAAAATGTTCTGTACCTCAATCCAAAAATATGTAAAAAAAAAACAATGAAACGATAAACATTAAACATTAAATATTTTAAACTCTTTTAATAACACATTGTGTTGAGCTTAATTAATAATATCTAACACCAACATAAAAATATAAAAAAGTTATTATTATACATAAAAAATATACAACGACTCAAATTAATTTTGAAATATCTTCCTGACCCACAATATACACCCCAATATGAAATTAAAAAGATTTTCTTTGTTTTGACATGTTGAATGAAATATGATTTTATATAAGAAATTTCAGTCAACATCAATAACCATACAATTAACTAATGTTGATATATTAAGACATAATATTCAAGGCTATACATTAAGATACTACAATTTTCATTAATATGATCATCTTTACAACAAGTTCTAAAGTGAAACTCTCATTTATATTTTGTTTGAATTTAATATTCTAATATCTGCATAATAAATAATAAAATATTTCATCGAACGACAATTATTTTTTTATTTACTCAATATTAACCAACCTTTCGCACTGCTGATAGACTATGAACAAAACAAATAATTGTCCAAAAATTTTACATTATGCAAAAATTGAAAATTGATTTTTTTTATATCGTTGCCAGCCCTCGAATTGATTCAATCATGTATTCCTCCCAACTATAATCAAGTGTGTAATTAATTTTGTTTTTTTTTTATATATTGTGATTATTATAATTGATCTTTTCGTTGTGGACAGATATTGAACTGACTAATTAAATGTATAATTAATTTTGTTTTTTTTTTTTTATATTATGATTATAATAATTGATCTTTTCGTTGTGGACAGATATTGAACTGACTAATTAAATGTATAATTAATTTTGTTTTTTTTTTACATTATGATTATAATAATTGATCTTTTCGCTGTGGACAGATATCGAAGTGAACTAATCGAAGTGCTCTTTCCAATCACAACCACTCAAATTATGACCAGAATTTACAACAACAGGAAGATATGGAGTGAGAATATCTCCCCATCTAAGCTCTAATTCAACTCTGACAACAAACAATCAATCATCTTAAAACAAAATCAATCAAATATTAAAATTTTCTGACTCTATATTAGATGATCTTATATGATTTATACAAAAAAAAAACTACGCTGACAACTATCAACCTTGAATAAAATGACTGGTATATCAAATATTATACCCTAAAAATTAATAATAAAACTATGTAAAATTTTTTAAATTATATGACATGGAATAATCCATTTAATCATATTAATGAATTTTACAAACTATAAACAAACTATATACAAAAGAAATTCATTGATTATATTCTTTCACTAATCAAGATTTCAAAAATTGACTTCTCCTAAAAATGTTTATAAAGAAGTTCAAAATATCTCCCACTAACATAAAATAATGAAACATAATGTTTCTAACTTCCTCATATAACTTACCTAACAAAAATATATACAAACAAACAACAAAAAAAAATTTTTTTCCTGAACCATCCTCGCCGTCTCATATCATATCTCATTCAAATAGAACTTACATCATTGTACCATCATGACGACTGATCCTGAAACATAATTACAATATTAAAAACATGAAAATTAAAACATGAATCAATTTTTATTAACTTGACCAAATTTATTGTTTCAAAAAAAATATTAATATTAAAATTTCTAATCCCCTTCAAATCTAGTTAAATCAAAGAATAAAGCAATGGTGAAATGTTATTATTGATTTTATTTCCATACATCAAGTTATTAATTTAATTGAAAATAAAACTAAAAATTTTGATTATGATAATTCTTTTCAAATACAAAATCAAAAATTTTAAACTTGTGATGAATTCTTCTCCTATCAAATATCTTTGCAACTCCGTTGGAATTCTATTGAATTAAGATAATTATTTTTGACGATTTATAATTGTGTATAGACCATACTCGAATTTGTAAAGTATGAAGTTTGACATTAAGCAATTTCAAATGATTCTTCAAAACAACAACCGATTTCAAAACTGAATTTAGAATATTTTTCATATTGAATAATATTAATTGAATCGTAAAATTCTATAAGTTAATCCTCTAATATTATGATCACTCGGAAACACAAAAATTTATTATATGAAAACTGATACAAAATGAAGTTTTTATTCACTATCTTCTTTATCAATGAAAACAAAACTAAAGAATCTCAATATTCTAACAAGAACTGCACAATATTAATCAATTTTTTTAAACTTCTCAAATATATGAGATCGTAAAAACATAACCTTTAAACGTCAAACTATATGTTGTATTTAAGACGATATTTGGTAATAAATAACACCAAATATAAATCAAATCGATGCAAAACACAATTTCACAACAGTATAAATAAATATTCACTTGGAATTCAACCTTTAAAAGTCATAAAATCACTTGTGATTACGATGTTTCAACTTGAAAATGAATCTGACATATCACGACAGTTGATGAATTTTAACACGAAAATATATAAAAAAAAATGGTTTAATATAGCCACTGACTTTAAAAATCACAACAAAGTTGTATTTCAATTTGAATCAAAACGTATTTACAACTCCAAATCATAAAAATTCAATATTTCCGAAGTTATGAAAGTTGAAATCCCTGACATTTGGAAATGTCAAAACAGTTTAATCGCTCCTCACGGTATCTTGCGGTGAAAATAGGAATTATTTGTAAAATAGGTCAATAGAAAATCGATGCGAAATGGTTTGAGTCTCGACTAAAAAATTTGTTATAAAGTTCAATAATAGATGTCCACCAAATGAAATTTTCTTATCAAACCAAGAAACTACTTTTATTTAATAACTTAATAAATCATTCTACATCAACACTAACAGCAAACTTCAATGTTCAATAGTAATACTATTTAATTTTTAATAAATTATCTTTACGATTCAAATTTAAAACTGAAAAATGTTTATGTTTGAAAAATACAAAGCAATAATTTTCTCTAAATGTAATGAAACGACAATTTTTAAATATTGTACTCACCAAAAGAATATATTTATTCGTTTTATAATAAAATGGTTCAATTTGTTTCCGAAACGGCAATCACTATTCATCCTAATATAAATATCAATAAACTTCGTCGGCCTTCAAGAAGAAATTCTGAAAAATTATTAAGTTTCTTTTAAAATAAATGTAAAACATTTAATAACAACTATCTTCTCCCAGTATCACACACACTCAAAATATTTTAAATAACTAAAACTGAATTTATAATTTTAAATTAAATAAAACAGCTAAGAAAACTGTAAAGACTTCTATCAATATTTATTTAATGATGCTTTCTAAGTGAAAAACAACAAAGCAATATAAATTTAAAATTAAAATCACTTCAAAGTTAACTTTCAAAATTTTAAACAGGAAAAATATAAATTAGTGAACTATTCAACGCGAAGATCAAACTATATCTTCCTCAAGAAAAAAAATTATTCACCCTCACAGTAATAAAATATATTTTTTTTAACAATACTTTTTCCACACAGTAACTAAAAATTAATTATTTTTGTTGCTAAGCAAATTAATTTTGCAAATAAAAATATGTACTTTAGGTATCAAATTGTAACATTTTTTATATTGATTATAAATTTATCAATAAAATATTTTTTTTTTGCATTTTTTGAGAACAATAAAATTCAATGCTGAAAGAAAACAATTTAAATTATGAACTTTGATTATTCAGGAATCACAATGAAAAAAATTAATATGAATACTTAGCTCATATGTAGAATCGATGAGATGAATAAATTTTACTATACTTTCGTCGTCCTTTCAATTGAAGATTTCCTCGTAAGCCAATTCATGGTAGTCTTCAATGTATGACATCTCTCGTTAGCTTCTCTGTCAGATTTTAAAGGTTTAGGAATGGACAAGGACTGGGAATCTTCCTATCGTACCAATTTATATCTTCCTAATCTAATCTAATTAACACGTCTTTCCTCAAGAACCAAGCAACAAGATTTTAATATGGGCGCCAGGTCACATTTCAAATTTATGACTCGACATGATTATTGAATCTCCACGTATACGCGATATGCACACCACTGAGAGAGGGTTTGCTATTGGAAAACAAGCTTAACAAAGCGTAAGACCTGACCCCAAAAATATAAAGTAACGGAGAAATAAGCCTGAAAAAACGTAAGACCTGTCCACACACACAACCTATCTACACCGTCAGCGGGAAACAAGCTTAACAACAAAACGTAAGACCTGTCCACACATGAACATGTGAGATAGCGGGGAAACAAGCTTAACAAAACACAGAACCCATCCTCACACGACCTACTCACATTTGAAAACGGGAAAACAAGCTTAACTAGGTGTAAGACTCGTTCCCACAGGACCTCCCTTCCCCAATGACTTTTAAACGGCCACCACGTCTAATTTAAATGATGGTATTATCAATTCCTTATAATCCGCGCCCCACGTTGGGCGCCATTTGCGAGGCAGTGGTTTTGGAGAGCCTGATCTATTACAGGATCCAACTCCACTGTCATCGTTCACCAGTAGCTCAGTGATAGAAAAGCAAAAGTCTCTGCTGTCATAACTAGTGCTTACAATGACTCTCAGGGGTTCTATCTCGTCATAAACTTGAATGAGACCAAATAAGAAAATAAAATAATTTTATAAAAAAAATATTATATTAATAATTAAGATCAAATTTAAAGAAATAGATTTGTTGCAAGGATTCTTGAGATAAAGACAAAGTTTTTAAGAACAAATTAACATTTATTTTTAATATTAAGTATTGTACAAGTTTACTAGTTTCAATCCCATGAATGAAGTTATTATAATTTAAATAAAAGATATGAAGATTAACTAAAATATTAAGGCTGTTAATTCTTAAATAATATAAGTAAAATTAAGAATGTAAATTACTTGAAAATATAAAATATCAAAAGATTTAAATCGTCAAAAGAGAATTCTCTTTATATTGGAATGTTAAATAAACCGAACTAATAATAAGTATGAGAATTGATATTAAGTTAATCACAAATTGATAATTCACCGATAGACAATCAAAAATAAAATCATTCTACCTACGCTCGTCTCAATCTAAATCCTATTAAATGTTATAATTTATTAATTTCAAATACAACAAATAAAGAAATCCAGCATGAGTCAAAGACGTCATCATCACTCTTCATACGGTGAACTTTATACATCAAAATTCACCCCTTCAGAGATGAATGAAGTGTGAATGAGTTTTTAATATTCTGAAATCCATATTGTGGTAATCAATTAGTACAGAGTTTCTTCATAGTGAATGGCATCATCATATGAACAATCCAAACTTCAATATCACGTCGAATCTTCTAAATATTTCCTTTTTGGATAGATTAACATGAAATCAATCCTCTCAATGTCATCCCTCAAGTAAATCCTCTGTTAAAATCCAAATTTATAATTTTCTTTTCACAGTCATCTTTAATAGAACTTTTCATAAGTTTTACTTCCCATGGTCACATTCTCGTCGATAAAAATTGATATACAATCAATATGAGTCGTCTCATGATAAATTATAGATGTTCAAACAAGATGTCAAGTACCAATACAAAACATGAACGAAACAGGACGAAATAAACGTGGTACGTTAATCAAATTGACTTGAAAAGACGAAGGACAGGACAAGAAATATAAACGGGTGAGAATAATGGGAAATCTGACATTAGACTTTCCTATGAAAAGAAGAATGATTTACGTTTACAAACTGTATCAATTCACGATCTACCACAAATATTGAATGTAATAAAATATCGAAAGGACTTACCCATTTTCCCGTTTCACTATTTTTAATTAAATAACGTCACCCGCCATCTTATAAATGGCTGTGACTCGTTAACACAACAATTTTATTAAGAAAAAGCGCCTTTTCGGAATGACAATCCTATTTAAGCGGTCAAACGATAAATGTTGCTAGATTGCAAAATAACTCAGTGTGTCAGTTTTAAAAAAAAAATATAAATTATTCAATTTTATTTAATTCCTAGCCAGTATTTATAACGTAACGTGACAATATATATATATATATATATATATATATATATATATATATATATATATATATATATATATATATATATATATATATATATATATATATATATATATATATATATATATATATATATATATATATATATATATATATATATATATATATATATATATATATATATATATATATATATATATATATATATATATATATATATATATATATATATATATATATATATATATATATATATATATATATATATATATATATATATATATATATATATATATATATATATATATAAGTGAAAAATCGTATTGAACGATTTTCTTTCAAGTGATTAAAGTGTTGGTTTATCTCCTTCGAAATAATAGAAATATAAAAAGAAACAATAGGTATCATATTGGATTAATAGGGTTCCGCCTATAGGGACTGTTTTCTTGTGTTTACGTAACCAAGGGATTTCTTAGTAAATACGATGAGCTAATATCTATGCACTGATGTCTTTTAAATATGTTTATTGATTGTTTATTTTAATATTATGAAAATGATTCATGAATTTCCAATTGTATGTTGATGTCATAAGCCAAGATACCGACAATGTATTTTTTAATTTTTTATTATTATTATTATTATTTTGTATTCATTTTATGTGAGAAAGACCATACTTTATTTCAAATCTGTTGTATGGACAAACCATTCCTTTTTGTACTGTGACAAGTAACAAGATATGCTTCACATATAGATAAATTTAAAAGTTAAATACCTACAATTTGTTACACCCGTAAATATCCAAATCTAGAAAACGAATATTTTAAATTATAAATGTTTTTGAATATGTATACTAATCTTAAATTACTAAAGCATAATAACAGTTTTGTTTTCTCTTTTATATTTAATATTCAATTATTTTCTCCTCAGTCACAGGCAGAAATATTTGTTTACCAATTGTGAAGTATGTATGTGTAAATTGTTTCAAATAATTCTCTTTACTTGTTCTTGTTTTAATATAATATAATATTTATATTTTTATCTATCTTGTTGTATATTTATTTTTCATATGTATGTATAAAAATGTAGTAGTAAACCAGTTAATTATAAATAAATAAATAAATAAATAAATAAATAAATATGGCGATAGATGACCCAATCGTTGATTTTTTTTTATATAAAAGGGCGAATATATTGTTGACATTCGGAATATTAACCTTGACCGCTCTCTGCCGTCAAATACATATCTTCTGAAATGCGCAAATTCCGAATTGCCACTAAAAGTCAACGATTGTTGATTGATTTGTCAAAGTTGCAAAACGAATCATCTATTTAGGAATAAATTTTGTATTATTGTTTTCTTTTTTAAAATGGATTCGTATAAGATGATTGTAGTTTCAGTTCCTTTATTCAAGATGTCAATGTAATTTACATTTATTTTTAGTGAATTATTTTTTGTTTTCTTCCTCTTTTATTTTTTTTTTGTTATTCTATTTGTTTTTTTTTGGAAATTTTATATGAGTATGAGTTTGCACAAGCAATACAGAGATTTATACAAACATCTGGGGTGTTTTATTTTAGTTAAGTCAATCAAACCAGGTTTCCTTTTAACCTTCTTTAATTTAGACCTGTTTCTCAGGTTAATATAATTTAATAAATTAAATAACAATAGTAATTAAGCCTGGAGGGATCTCCAAAGCCAGAAGGACCATTGGAACTCTAATTCTTACGTATGTAAGATACAGCAAGACTCACGGAGCCTTATCTGCGAGGTTACGTAGGGTAGGAAAAAATCTGTTTCTCCTACATTCTTAAAGATTCTTTTTTCTATTATTTTAACTTTAATTGTTCCGTCCAAAGCGGGCTGAAATAAAAGGACGTGTGACAACGGAAACTAAAAGGACAATGTTTTTTTTTTAATTCTTGAAAAAAAGAAGCAACATGTACATGTACAAATATGAATAGTAAAGTATAATAATACAACAATAACTTAATAAGTCTGTAACGGGTATCATTGATGAGTTATTTTCATAATCTTCTTTATAATATTTCTACACATTTATCATTATTTCTTTAGACTTTTTATGCAATGGTTTGCTTATTTCACTTTGACATCTTTTTTACATCTTGGAAAAACATAATAATTAAAAAAAATATTCACTACTTGAAAATGTGCTTAGCACGAAACCGGTCGTAGATTGTAGTCCTCAAATAAATAGTGGAATTAATTTTAAACAAGTGTTTTTATTTTTATTTATTAAAAATATAAATTAATTCAAATGGAATTCCATCAAGAACTGACGATCAAAAAGTTAAATCTAATTTTAAAAAAATATATAACGTGTGGTCACCTTTCGCTAACAAACAACCATCCACCTTGAGAGCTTTCAACGTACTAACAATGGAACATACAAATAAACAAATAAACAACAATGGAACCCATCCCTTGTCAGTATACAGTCACACAATAACATTTTGTGAACATTAGCCCTATACGGATATGTCTAGAAGTCACTTATACATAAGCAATATACTAGCTTAAGCTGATTTCTCTCTACCAAGGTGTCGGGCAGTCCACTGTACAATTGGCTAGTACTGTAGTAACATGGTCTTCTGAGGATTATTTTTAAGACACTTCTTTGGGCTATATATAAAGGACATAAGGTGGTCACATAAGCTCCTCCCCATGCTATCATTCCGTAGCGAAGGACTGAGAGTACGAACGCATAATAGACTGATGTTATTGTTTTTTTGTCGAATATGTCTTGCAAGTTACAAATATATAATACATTTTTCTTATGCATTAAGTAACACAACTTATGTGTTCCTTCCATTTAACGAGGCAGTCCACAATCACTCCTAGGTATTTAACCTTCTCAACCTTCAAAGGGATATTACAAGAGTCAGAATAGATGCCGAAATTGATTTTATATCTGTAGGTATTGACTTATGTTGACGAACAAAAGGAACAACGTTCTTAACATATTATTTATATATTTCTCAAATATTTCTTTTAAAAACACAAATGACTTTTTTATAACCACTAATTGAGTTCTTATATTTGACCACTTTCGAAACATACTACTTCCTCGTCAGGACGGATAACAGCTAAAAATTGTACTACAAAGGGAATACTGAGAAAATTTATAATATATTTTTTATTTATTTATTAAACAAATTTTCGGTACATAGCATAATATAAATAGATACAAAAAAAAACATACACACATATTAGACAGATCATATTACACATTACACCAAAAATCCCACAAGGCTTAGCCTGTATGTGGGTATACCTAAATAAAATTTACAAAGGAAGATGTTGGTTGCGCGTTACAATTAAACAGTTTTTAGACAACGCAAGTTGAAAAATCATAAGTACCTACCTAAATGGTGATAAAGAAAATTATACAAATTGCAAGTAAACAATATTCTGATCACAAAAAAGCGTTAAATCATAAAATAGCAAAATCCATAAATAGCAAAATCCATAAATTAAAAGTAAACAGTTAATGATGATAGTAAAGTAAAATAAGTATGTAGCCACTTATATTAGAACAAATCATAAAAAGCAATGAAGTAAAATACATAAAAGTAAACAGATATATGATGACACAAAAGTAAAATATAGATAATCAAAAGAGATAAACACATAGAAAAAGACAGAAGAGAGAAGAACAAAAAAAAAAAAAAAAGAAATCATAAAAAGAAATCTTGAATGTTGTCATTGTTCTTAAGCCATGTCTTAAGATGACTCACATATTTTGAATGGCAATTTAAAGACTTAAGAGACAATGGCAACATATTGTATGATCTGGGAGCTATGAATACAGAATGTCTCTGTGTCGATCTCTTATTGCAATTAGGAACTTTGTAAATACTATTCAGACGGTCACTGGTACGATTTTGTGAATTTAACATGAAAATTTCTTTCTTTTTGTGAATAAACTTAAGACATTGTAGTATATACAGTTTCCATAGATTAAATAATCCACTCTCTTTAAATAATTGTTTAGTGGGATATCTGGGAGGTTTGTTGTACATTTTTTTAATTATCATTCTTTGTACAATTTCTAATGGAGCAATATGACTGTCCAATACTCCTCCCCATGCAATCATGCCATAAGTCAACATACATAGATTGTACCAAACTGTAGTATGTCATTTTGAGTATGTCAGTTTTGACAATACCAAGTAATCTTTTAAATATATACCCCAAGTATCTTATTTTTTTACACAAGTAGTTTACATGATTGTCCCACCTTAAATGTGAATCAATGATGATACCTAAATATTTAGTGGAGCTTTCTGTCTTGACCTCTACACATCTGGAGCAATTGTTATCACAGTCATTGTTATGGAATCTAAGAACAGTGTTACAGGTGGGCGCCGATCTACTATTAGTATAAAATGAGACGTAGAGGGTTTTTTCACAGTTCAAAGAGAGTAAACTTTTATTCAGCCATGTTTTTACAACCCGCAAACAAGTATCTGCGTTAGCAAATGTTTCACGCCAAGTTTTTCCACTTACAGTGATAGAGGTATCGTCAGCATAAGACAGTATTATACCAGGGATATCGGCATTACACAGTTCGTTGATGTAAATAAGAAAGAGTATCGGTCCGAGTACTGTACCCTGTGGGACTCCGTGGATGACCTTTTGTTCAGAGCTGTAATCGTAACCAATTTTTGTTTTTTGGAATCTCATATTTAAGTAATTTTCTAATAAAGACAAACATTTTCCTTTTATTCCATTTTTATGCAAGCGTTTAATAAGTACATTATGGTTAACTGTGTCGAATGCTTTCTTTAAGTCCAAAAATATTGAAAGTGTTTTCTTTCCTCTGTCTAGTTCCTCATGTACGTGTTTGGTAAGCATATACAATGTATCATCAGTGCCCAGCTTAAATTATTTTATTAGCTCTAAATCCGAATTGATTTTTAGATAGAATGTTGTGCTTTTGTAAGTAATGTATTAATCGCTTTTTAATGAGCTTTTCAAATATTTTTGCGATTTGTGAAATGAGTGCAATAGGTCTATAATTATTAGTTAAGTGTCGTGCACCACCTTTGTGTATTGGTGTTATACTAGAGATTTTGAGTACATTTGGGAATATAGCTTTCTCTAGTGAAAGATTAAAAATATACCTAATTGGTTTAGCTATGTGCTGTTTAATTTGTTTTAGGGTTTCTACGCAAATATTATCAGGTCCTACAGCTGTGTAGGTTTTTAGTTCATTTATCATTGAAATTACTTCCTCTTCTGTAATACAGTTAAATTCCGTCAGGTTTGCCATGTTTGTATTAGTACTACTCGAATCCGTAGGTGAGTCTGTTACTATATTGTTGGTCATAGACATACTAGAAAGAAGGTCTGTCGCAATGTTTGTAAAGTATCTGTTAAATATATCAGGCATTTTGTGACTGTCTGTAACAAATTCATTATTATGTTCAATTTTATTGATAGATATACATTCTTTCCTCTTCCTTGATGCTATTTCATTTATTATTTTCCAAGTTCTTTTCGGATCATTCTTTGCCTTAGTTAGTTCATTATTATAATATTCTTGTTTACATTTCTTAATTAATAAATTCAACATATTTCGATAAGTAATAAAACTCTGTCTAATCTGTGATGAAACGGACATGTTATTCAACTGACAGAATTTTTCATGTTTTTTTAATTCAATAAATAATTTATTTCGGTGATGTATAGACACAATTATGCCGCGAGTAATCCAGGGTTGTATTTTCTTGTGTTTACTTTTGGGTAGAGTTTTTACAATTTTACAAGAGTTAGTATGCTCATTGAGTACATGATAAAATTGATATAATGCATCATTGGGATCATGGGAAGAGAAAACATTATGCCATGATTCTACCGAAATTAAAGATTTGAGCTTAGAATAATCGACTTTTATACGTTTATTGTTACTAGAGTTACAAACGTCGTCACTCGTAATATAACTATGACCATAGAAAGTCGGGAGGTGGTCGGTTATGTCAATTGACACTACGGCTGCCTTAGGTAAAAACGAATCTTTGGATTTCACCATAATATGGTCCAAGCACGAATCAATGTTCCTCAAGTTTGGTCTAGTTGTAGTGTTAATAAAAGAAGTGAATCCCTCAGAATATAATAGATTCAGGTAGTTATTTTCTTCTGCATTTAGAACTTTTTCATTTAAAATATTAATATTAATATCACCGGTGAAAATTATGTTATTACAATTTTTAGATTTTACAAGTGGAATTAGTGATGTAGCAAGTTCTTTTATGTATTCCTTAACGCACAAAGATGGTGAGCGGTATATAGCAACCATGCAGTATTTTTTGTTATTATGTTTATAGTTAATTAAAATGCAGTTTGAGAACATCAAATTTGGCATTTCATATGTAAAATCCGTAATCGTATTATCATTATAGAAAATAGTTATGCCGTCATGTGACGTATGTCTACATGTGCGAGAAAGAACAGAATATCCTGGAATACAATACGGAATGTCCACACGCATTTGCGTTTCTGTCAGTATAATTAAATCAATTCCAAAAGATATTGTGCCCAAAAGTATGCAAAATTCATCAAAATGTTTATTGATGCTTCTAATGTTCATGTTTATGATTGCGAAATCTGTTTGAGTAAATAAACTGTTTACGTCTTCAATTTTTTGGCAGGAAGTCAGGTCATGTTCCATATCCTGGTCATCGTGAATAGTTGGGCTTCCCTTTGGTGATGTTCATACTGTTATCGAGTCGGGATATCACCGACGTCTCTGACCCATTTTATTTCTTCAATCCTTTGTGCACCTTCAAATGCCTCTTAACAGCCCTTTCCGAAACTGATTTAAATTCACAATGAGGACACGAAGATACGAGATAGTTTAAATGAACCCTCAGATGCATTTTCAATGTGACCGGAGATCTACAACTGTATGAACATTCCTTACACTTGAAGGCATTTTCTTGTCTGTGCCGTCTCTCATGAGCCTTTAAACTGAAAGAAGACACCGCTTTGAAATCGCACTGGTCACACTTGTGTACTTTAACTAAGTTGTCCATATGCGCTTGCATTAGATGTCTCTTTAGCGATTTGATATCTTTGTAAGTTCTGGGACATTTGGTGCAGCGATAACTACGTTCCTCGGAATGCGATCTCAAATGATCTCTGAGGTTACAGATCCGACGAAATGTCTTGCCACAAAACTCACAGAACATACTCTTTTCTTGGTGAGTTACCTGATGACTCTTAAATAAATTATGCATTTTGGTTTTGTAATCGCAATGGTTACACGCAAAGGGCCACCCACCTTCGTGCTTTTTTTTATGAACCGAAAGGGCATCGGCATCATCGGTAGAGTAGTAAAGGCATTCGTCACATTTTAATGGTAGAGATTGGTCGGCGATAAAATCAACCGTAGGAGGTTTTTCTTTTTGGATGGGTTTTATGTCGTGTAATACTAACAGGTGCCTTTTCAACGATTTCGGATCCTTATAAGCCACTGGACATTCATAGCATTTGTAACGACGCTCGTTGGAGTGAGAAATCAAATGGCTTTTCAAATGAAACTTTTGTTTGAAAATTTTGTTACAAATGTTGCAAAAAATTGCCTTCTTTTTGTGCAATCTTGAGTGGTGTTTGAATTTATGGGAGTTTTTCGTTTTGAATTCGCACTCTGAACATTCAAACAAGTCTCCCGGTTGATGGACGACACTGTGCACCCGTAGTTCGTGCTCTAATTTCGTGGTGAAGTCGCATTTCTCACAGACGAAATCGTTTTTTTCGCAATGCACTTTTAAATGTTGCTTAAGAGTGAACTTTTTAGAAACTTGGAAAGGACAATGATCACATTTGAAAACATTAACTTGCGTCCAAGTTTTTTTTTGTTTTTTCACAACACATTTGTCTTTGGTCTGTTGTTTTTTTACGAATTCTGGTATTGTGAAACTAGACGCTGTAGTATCTTCATTAGCCAACGCATCGAAGACTTCGTCGCCATCAAAGTTAATTGTGATATCGTTATCGTCTGAATCGGAGGCTTCGTTTTTTACAGGATTATTAATGTTTGTGTCACACTCAATTTTTATTTCTAAATGTTCAATGTCCGCTTGTATGTCATCTTTTGTAGAATCGCCGTAATGTTGGGCAGTATTATCGCCTTCATATTCAATTTTAATTTCTGATTTTGCAACCGAAACGTCTTCGTCTATATTTATATTGAGATCTTTTACAAATGCCCGAAGAATGTTAACTTCTTTAAAGAAAATTGTGTGATATTCTTCGAGTTTATCGCTGTGTATTAACATGTGATTAATAAGATCTCTTTCATCATCAAAATCATCACCGCAAAAAATACAAATGTTATCCAATTTGATTCTGTGAGTTTTAAAATGATCCATGAAATCAATATTATTTGTAAAACTAGAATCACACCTTTTACAAACGATATATTCGATATCTTTGCAGTCACTGAACATGTTTTGTGGAATATTTTGTTGTAAAAAGCTATTCTCCTTCGTTTCCGCCATCGTGGATGTCAATTTTAACCACTTTAGACGTTAACTAGACAGATATTACATTTTACGTACATTGGCGGAAAACTAGATAGATAATTTTATTATTAATTAGGTTGGATTTATTTTAAAAGATTGTGCAGTGTAATGAATACGAACATAAATATCTCTAGAACATTTTACAAATGACATTTCACCTTAGCCTACACCTATGGCCTACACAACTAGGCTATGCAATTCATAGATAATCACACTTGCTATTCTTCACCTTATTTTTATGAACAATAGCCACTTAAACTGACATCTGTCAAAATCACGTGATATTTGTTATTGTTTACAAACATAGGGTGTAAAATAGTAGCGTCTAGCCCCTGAGTTTCTTTTCTGCATTCTTAGGTTAGGTTTAAGTATGTGTATAATAATAATAACGACTCGCGTGAGCGAGTTGCTTTATAAATTGAATTATAAATTATTATAAATTAAATATATAATATTCTTTTAATTTTTCGCATTTAATATAAAATTTCACAGCTCATTTGACTTAATACTACGAGATCTCAACCAATCAGAGAGCCAACCGGAAACAGAATGCAAACGGGTAGATTCAGATTGTAGACTCTAGTGTGTAAAATAGCCACTTAAACTGACATCTGTCAAAATCACGTGATATTTGTTATTGTTTACAAGGTGAAGAATAACAGCCACGCAGATCTTTTTGCCCGTGCATAGATGTTGGCTTCAAAAAAATCCGTCTGCGCTGGTCTGCGCAGCTTGTCAGACACTCTATTACATATATACTCTTAGCACTTAACACATTACACTTAAAAAACCTTAAACATAGCTGACAGTTTGTTTCTACATATTATTCATTTTAAATTTCGGCAAAAATTACAATTGTGAAAAATCCCAAGTTTATGTAAGTAAATATAATTGTTTACCCGTCATTTCAAAAACTACGCAAGTCACCATTTTTCCGAAATTGTGTTTTTGACGGAATTGTGATCCTTGGGGGCAGTCCCACATTGACTATAAAACGTAGATTTATACCATTACTCCTTAACATAAATAATAAGCCTCCCATTCACGATTCATTTATCTATCTATAGACGAAATATCAACAAAATTGGCGTTGTAAGCCACTTGTAAATAATTACCCATTGTAAAGTCAATGACTTATGTAGTTTTTCTTGCTGTGTATTTCATACTTATTACTAGATCCAACTGTCGATGGCGATAGTAATGTATAATTGAAGAATACCGATCGCTAAAAAGTGTAATATTGCTAACTCCTTTTTTGATAAGTTTACAGGACAAACGAAAAACTATTCAGATAACTTAAAGATGGAAAATGAAAGTATAATTATATTTAATAATATTATATTTGATATAATATTTTAAGTATCAAATAAAGTACATTTCTTCCTTTAATATTTTTTTATAGACATTTATTGGAGTTACAAATTTGCATCGGCAGTGAGAAAACGAAATCAGGGAGTTATCAAAATTTCTATATGATTCTCTATAAATAATGACGTTAGACGAGGGTGCGTAATGACTACATGGCTGTTCAACTTGTACATTGATTTCTGCATAAGAGGTCTTAAGGATAAAAGCAAGGGTCTGAAATTGAGTACTGTAATAGTGCGAGATTTGATGTATGCAGAAGATAAAGCTCTGTTAACAGAAATTATGGAAGAATTACAATATCTTGTAAGTATGGTATATGAAGGATGCATAGAGAACGGACTGAGGATGAATGCCAGCAAATCAAAGTTATGGTGTTTGCAAAGAACGAAAGCAGAACAGTGTGTCAAAAAAGGAGATAACGAATGGCAAGTCGACGAATATTGTTACATTAAGATAAGTCATAAAATTAAAGATTATTTTTTCATGTTGGATTTTAACTTTTAATATATCACCAGTCTGACCGGAAGCCTAGTCATCGACAAACCTTATAGTCTATTCCTTAAACAATAAACATTATAGAACCATAGACCCATTACATCTCCCTTTTTTTTATAAATCAAGTCGGTCTAGTAGTTTTATCAATCTTCCAGACCTAGTTACATAAAAGTCATCAATAGCATCTAGCTTCTCACCCTCTTTTCTTCCACCCATCCATCGTCCTCCACATGTCCTGAAGAAGAAGATGGCACGTCAAAAGAATCCATGACCATGTCACCAGACCTTGCCCGCAGATGAACTCTATTATGCCTATATATTTTACTTTTTCCCCTTCTTCAAACATTGAAAGATTTTTCTTATTTTTATTGTAATAATATGCCCTTTGTCTCTTATCTTTATAAAAATATTTCTTATAGTCTGTGAATTTAACAACTTTTGGACTTAGTTACTATCTACTATGGGCAAGTTCATCTTTAATGTTCTAGAGTATAATAGTTGAGCTGGTGACGGTAAATTGTTTTTTGGAGTATTTCTATAGTGTAACAGTCTATGGATCTATGTATGGATCTGAATTTGACTCATTGCATTTTTTAAACATATTTTTCATAATTTTTACAGAACTCTCTGCTTGACCATTAGATCTAGCATGATATGGTGAAGAGACTATGTGTTCTATATCCCATTCAAAAAGAAAATTTTTGAACTGTATAGATTGAAATGGTGGACCACCATCAGACACTAATGACATTGGAATGCCACGACGAGCAAAAATGGACTTTAAATAATTTATTGTTACATTTGTTGCATTATAGTTATTATTCAACAAAGCAATTTCAATAAATTTGGAATAGTAATCAGTTACTACTAAATAAGTGCAACTATACCAACTTTCTGCCATGGATATTTAGTTATGTTATGACTTATGTTTCATTTTGATTTGATGGCATGTATTTATTACAAATTGAACATTGATCTATTAAATTTATTAATTCACTAGACATATTATATGGCCAATAAAATATATCTCTTGCAATATTTTGACATTTATTTATACCTTGATGACCTGAATGAACTTTTTGCAACATTTCTCTTTGTAATGACTGAGGTACAATTAATTTATTTCCTTTGAACAATAAATTATTCATGACATGTATTTCACTTTGAAAATTCCAATTAACTAGGTTTCATTTATTAACTTGTTGCAATGTAAGCATCATTCTTTGCAATCTTACTGGTACATCATACAATGGTTTTTTGAACAAATATATCAGAGGTTTGTGATCGGATGAGATTTTACACAGCCAAATTGAATAGCAAACAACTCTTTTTTCAATTTGTGCATAATTTTGTTGAGAATATGTCAAAGTTTTTGAACTATATGCAATTGGTTTATTATTTTATAATATAACTGCTCCTATAGCAGATATTGACTAATCTACAGACAATACTAAAGGTAAGTTTGGATCATAGTGTGTTAATAGTGGTGCATTACATATATTTATTTGTATCTATGGCCAGAAGCCTTTTACAAATACACAAAAAACAAAGCAGTTACTCAATATAACAAAAATATTGATAGTAAAAAAAAAACATTAAAAGTATGCAGAACAAAAAATAAAAGTTGACAACAAAAATATAGATATATCAGTCATAAGATGTATCTGCCAATATATTTGCCAGAATTAATGAATTAGCTGGCCTAATGGCAATTGGGGTGCACCAATTCCTACTATCGTGGATAAAATTGCACTTACAGCGTCACCAACAAAAAGACTTGCTTTAACAAAGGTGCAAGATTTGCGAAATATTAGATCAATGACCCCGAGTCATTTGCTTTGATTCGATATTTAAAAACTAATTACCTAAATCGAACTGAACAATGGCCCGCGTGCTACAGAGTTGGTGCTAAAATAAATACGAACATGACTGTTGAATGGTGGCACTATGAACTAAAATATTTATTTATTTATTTGAATCTTCTTGTACATACAATTTGTACACTGGCAAGCTTATTGCCTAATGGCAATTTCTTCCAACCAACCAGTGAAAAATACAAAAGTGTTTTGTGATTTTACTGACTTTTCAATGTACATATGTTAATGACTTATAATATATTCTTTACCGACTCTAATGTATGCTAGTGAGACATGGACATGGCAGAAGACGCATGAAAGTAGAATTGACGCGGTTGAAATGAGGTCACTAAGACGAATGTGTGGTAAAACGATGTATGATAGAATAAGAAATGAGGATATTAGACGAGAATGTATGATTGAAAGATATATCGTAAGTAAGATGAAAATAAATGCCCTAAGGTGGTTCGGCCACATAGAAAGAATGAGTAATGACCGTCTGACAAAAAAATGTACAAGGCTGATAAAAGAGGAACGAAAAGTAGAGGTCGGCCAAGAAAAAGTTGGCACGATCACATAAATGGGATTTTGAAAGATGGTGATGTTAGAAGTAAGAATAATAGAAGAGTGTGTATGAGACGATGTATGGACGTGAATGAAGCGAGGAATGTGTGTCAAGAGAGAGGAGTCTGGCGTTCGGTTCTCTCTGCCTACCCCAATTAGGGAAATGGCCTGATGGTATGGTATGGTATATTCTTTACTATCTTACATGCAGTCTTTTTCAGTAACATTATTCTACTATTTGTACGCACACACTTATTTTATAATATTATAAGGTATGTGTGTATGTATGTAATCAATATAGGTATTTAATAAAATAATATTTTTTTTTAATGTTTGAAACTGTCACTTCATGATAGAACTCCATAATCAACTAAAATTATGAAAAAAAATATATTTAATTTTAAGCGAAAAATTTAAGTAGTACGTAAAATTAAATATTTTATTTTTTTCATAATTTTAGTTAAATAATATATTTTTTTTTAATTTATTAATTTATTCGATACAACAGCTATAACAGTTACACAATTATAAGTAGGTACATTTCAATATTTATGGCGCCAATAACTGCATCCATCATTTTAACAATTAGATTAGGCACATACATGTTCAGTTTTTTTTTATAAAAAATACAAAGACAAAAGTAAAAGATAAAAAGAGGGAGGGAGTAGACGGGAAGTATGTATTTTTATGTTAATTATTTGAGAATGCCAGTAACATATAAGGTGGAGCTCACTGGGCTGAACACAAATGAAGGGTTTTTGCTTGGTTGATAGATGCACAAGCCGTCCCCCAATCCACCATATATTTCAAGATATTTTCCAATATCTAGATGTATTTTGTGATATTATTGACTTTTCAATGTACATACATATTTAAAATAAATTAAACGCTTGTTTTTCTTTCTACATTTATTTTTACTCTCCAGAACGACCGTTTCGCCTGGTGAAGGCCTTTTCAACTGGTTGAAAAGGCCTTCACCAGGCGAAACGGTCGTTCTGGAGAGTAAAAATAAATGTAGAAAGAAAAACAAGTGTTTAATTTATTTTAAAAATGGAATTCTACATAGTAAACGCTGTCAGTGTAAACAAAATTAAAAGTGTACATACATATGTTAATGACTTGTAATATATTCTTGGCTCCCTTGCATGCAGTTATTTTTTCAGTAGGTAAACATTATTCTACTTTTAGTACGCACACACTTATTTTAAAATATAAGGTATGTAACTAACATTATTAAATAAAACAATATTTTTTTATTTAATTATTCAATATGCCAGTCACATATGAGGTGGAACTTGCTATGCTGAAGACCAACTTAGCTGATATTTAGATAAAAACATACATACATTCCCTCACGGGATTTGCAAAGAGAACTGAATGCCACATTTTTCTATCATGTCACATAACCATTAACATCCATCATCGCTGGGGTTTTGGGGTGGAATGTTTACATTTGGAGAGTCTGGGATAGAGGTTTATCATTACTTGGAAAAAATAAAACCCCTTTTTTCCTCTAAAAACATTTATGATTTCTATAAGTGTTTTTATTTTGTATAGTAGAGATCACAAATAAATATTAGCTACCTATACCTACACATAATTTTTATACATAAACCTCATATCTCAAATAGAAACATTGTCAAATCAATACAATATGTTGTGTGGATTTTTATTTTTAATCATAACAAATAAATATTTGCTACATCTACACGATTTTTATACGTAAAACTCGTTTCTTAAATAGAAACATATTCAAATCAATACATATTTTATGCATTTTAAATCAATATAATGATGTTCTTTGTCAAACTTTCATACGCCTTACTCAAAAGTATAATATTACCCAATATTACCTACGGATATTAATGTCAACTTTGACAGCTCACGAGCTCACCCGACATTCAAAAATGAGTTGTGCGTTTTCCAAGCTCTAGGTCGCGTTCTAAATCAGAGTGAATCGCTGTACCGGTGCGACCAGCAGGCTGATTTTGTATAAACACCAGAGGAAAAGAAAGGAGTTAAGTATATTTTATCTGTGGATTTAGCTCGTTAACACCAATGTATGTATATTTTTGGTATTTTGTAAGCGAATTTTCTTTCGTTGTCTTAACCCCAATAAAATACTCGGAGTTAAAATTATTTATTTATTTGTAGAATAAGAGTTATCTCCTGTCAAATCACGCGACGAATTTACTTCTATATTTTCTATGCACGCGAGTTTGATATTGTAAAATTGACTAATTACAGTAATTACTTCATACATAATCATTTACAAGGTGTGTATTATTTATCTTGTACAATATTCATACATATTACTGACCAAATTTATTATTTATTTTAGTATTTGACTTGTTTATACATTCGTTGTTAATATTTCGACTTAGGTCTTTGGAGGCTTAATATTTCATGAATTTGACGTTTCAAACACAAACATGACGTTTTTCTTTGAGTATAATAATATAAAATGAGGATACTAATCACGTTTTGTTTATTTGCAGCATGTCATAGTTATTTTTGCGAGCGTTAAAAGACGATGAAAAGCGATAAAAAGACGATAGTCCGTTGGACATGCCGAACGATGTATTTGTCGCACATTTCAGAATTAACCATTCATTGTTTCCGTTGAACCAGTTAGTGTGTTATATGCGTTGAACTAAAAGTATGTACCTACAATAACCTATCCTAAATTTGTTTTTGATAACAAATTGTGTTTAATATATTACACACTGCATTACATTGTTAGATACATGACATATTACCATTTTCTTTGATGTTTAATATAACATTGACACCTTCAGCAGACTGCCTTGTTTCGTAGAGCCAACAAATAAGCTACAGCGCCCTTGGAGTGATCTTGTATCATTAAACGGCGCTTTGTAAATTCTATTTATTATATGTTGCAAGGTATGGTGGTTTATGAGAAAACAAAAACAGAGAAGCTAAAATTATACTCACCATAAAACCTTACCACCAGCAGTCAGCGATATTGCAATGAGACTCATATAAAATAATGCAAATATCTCAGTATCTCAGAGCGTGTTGTTTATTGATTAAGACACAAAAAATATTTAAGTATTTAATAAGAACTTTCTATTCAATAAAACAGAAATTAAAACATGAAAAGCTGAGTCAGATATGATTGTAGGGATGACCAAGTGATGAAAGAAACGCACAAATACAAAAGAAATCACAATTTATTCATATCATGGTTGGCAAGGAGTGTTAAATATGATGCAATTTTCTACGCTACCTGAACTAATCTAAATATTTGACATTTTATTTATTTATTTGGTTTATTTGGGACAATAACAGCATCATTAACTAATATGAATATAAAACAATGAATAATAAATCAAGGCCAAAAAACTGTCCACAAAGTACATATTTACAGTTGATTCTGAAAAAATATTAATATTTTATACCTATTAAAAACTAAAAAAAAATATAAAAAAAAAACTAAAAAAAATATACATAACAAAAGCAACAAGGATAATGACGGAGATGGGGGAGGAACTGTAGGAATAGAAAAAGAAAAGTGGAGGAATGTGAGAGGTAGAGAAACTATGGTATTTTGATAAAACAATTTAATTCTTAAACTACAATTTACAAGTTTTCAAATGTTTTTTAGACCATGTGGTGTATAATAAAAAGAAATATCAAACATGACATAATTAAACAGATTGAATCTAAATTTTCAAATAATAATATCAATTTTTCATATGTTTTTTTAATCAATTAGAAATGAAACAATTTTGTGAGTTTGCATCTTCTTGAAGATGATCAGCAGGTACAATTGTTGAGATGAAAACTACCATCGTAGTGTCTACGTCGATCAGAAGTCCAATTTACAGGTGTTTTAGTCATTATCAAGTCATGATGTGCAAATATGAGTATGCACCAACCATATTTAAAATTATTCATTTTCTATCATCCATGGTATACATAGTAAAGTACACCAATGTTGAAGAATGATGAAAAGACAGCATGAACAAAAAAAGACACGAAAAGGGAAAGAATGAAAAAGAAAGTAAGGAAGCAAGGAGGCGGTTATATTTCCTGCAAGAATTCAGTTAAATTAGCGAACGTGACTCATGCCAGATACTTTACATAGACGAGGATCGATGAAACTAGATAAAGAACTTACCCAGCCTCCTTTGAACTCAAATTTCCAGTCTTTGCTGGTTAGTTTTACGTACGCCATTCTATTTGGCGTCATGTGACACCTCGTGTCGGCTGTCAGCGTTGAAAAGGAAGGCATAGATACCTCGATCCGCCTATCTAATCCGTTCACGGCTGTGTTCGCCTTACAACTTGTTAGAAATATTTTCCAATATTGCGAAGTCTAAACATCATATACACATAAAAGTACTAGTTTTACCTTTTTATACTGCTTCATATTAATATGCAAGGTATTTATGTAGTGTGTTTGATAATTCACTCACATGTTAAGAGCAGATAATTCTGAAATTATATATTTTGTTGGAAAAAAAATAGGATATAAAGAAAACACAAGCATGAAAATTTTTGAACCATGAATCATTATAGTGGTCAAAGTAAATTATTTTATTAACCTTGTTTATTATTTTTACAGATATGTAATTGAAATCTTGCAATCATCAGTGTGTCACACATGTTTGGAAGCCATATTATGTAATAATAGCTTTGCAGTATAGTATAATATGGTAAACGGCTGCAGGAATTCTTGAGCCAGACAGAGTTGGGCTGATACTGAAGATCACTTTCTTACTGCTGACATCATATACTAATGATATATTGATGCGCCTGTAATGGGTGACCGGACCCGGCGCCCTTCCATAGCGAAGCTAAAACGCACCCAGCCTAGCATGCTCACGATACGGTCGCATCCCGGATCGATGTCGACCGTATAACGATACCACGTGACATGCCTGGACAAGTTAGTCAACCAATCAGCGCGCACCGCGCCGGCCAATCAGAGACCGCGTTGTATCGGCGAATCAGAGCGAGCGGTCAGCACTCGCCGTACAACCGGCCAATCAGAGCGCGCCACAATCGGCTGGCGGCGTATAAATATGGGTCGACCGCGCTAACCGACATCAGATCGCCACTCTACGAGCTACGGGCAAGACCTCCGCAAGACCACTTCAGTCGGGAAGACTCCAGCCGTTGAACGGACCTGGCCCTGCCTGTCGTGCCGGATCGACGAAGAAGCGACTTCCACCCTGACGTGGCCGTCGAGTCTGCATACACTTCGATATCTCTTAACACGGCACGCTTCGATATCTCTTAACACTAAACACTTCGATATCTCTCGAGCACTCCGACCTCGCACCAGCCTGGACCTGCGCCCAGCGGCCAGCCCCCAGTCACTGCTTCTGCCACTGCACCGCCTTCCCGGACTGCGCCCCTGGACTGCGACACTGGTCTGCGCCCCTGGTCTGCACCACTGGTCTGCACCCCTGCTACTGCGCCCCTGGACTGCGCCCCTGGCCTGCGCCCCTGGCCTGCGCCCCTGGTCTGCGCCCCTGGTCTGCACCACTGGTCTGCACCCCTGCCACTGCGCCCCTGGTTTGCGCACCTGCTCTACGCCCCTGGTCACCAGCCTGAGCCACGCCCTGCAACCAGCCCCAGCCGCTGCCACTGCGCCCCTGCTCCGCGCTCCTGGTTTGCGCACCTGCTCTGCGCCCCTGGTTTGCAGGGGCGCAGAGCAGGTGCGCAAATATAATATGTATAATATCGCAATTACGGCCGCCTCATAACACAATTGAGGTGAGCTCGATGAGCGAGCTCTTCAAGAAGGCCCTCACTTGGGAAGGCCCTCGACAACTACCCATGGAGGAAAGACAACGAGAGGTGCCGCGGCGCGACAAGCGCTCACCTCGGCGGTCACTAAGGTGTATAACAAATCGTATCGGCGTACTACCAATGAGCACGCCTCCAACGCCGAGTACCCCCCAACACCAGAGGACTGGAGTTACGAGGATGAGCCCTCCCCCCCAGTGAGGTCGGCTCCAAGGAATCCTCAGCGGGGAGGACACCGGGGAGGACACCGGGGAGGACACCGAGGCGCCGCGACGCAACACGTGCAAGGACGCCGCCCACGAGATGCCCCGGCTTCGGGAAACGACCGGGCCCCGGCGACGCAATAATTCCTGATCGTCGTCGGGGTGATTCCGCCGTATGCAACGCGGCGGTCAACGAGATCCAGACTTTGCCCAGGGTACGGGCAGAGATATCTGGCCAGGAACGGCGGGTCCTCCTGGACTCCGCCTGCTCTCACAACCTTGTGCGAGAAGACTTAGTGCCCTAGCATCTGATTAGGCCCTCGGAAGTGGAGTCCTTGGGCCAGGCAGACACCCACACCAGGGTCAGGGTGGTGTGGGAGACCGCTCTGACCATCAAACTTGGTGACCAGCAGACGACCATCGACTTCCTGGTGATGGAAGACCTCCGGGAAGAAGCCATTCTCGGAATCCGATGGCTGAAGGACGAGGAGGCCGCACTGGACTTCAGACGCGGCTGTGTCACCTTCGGTAGGAGCGAACGGGCTAGCTCCTTGTTTTACCCAGAGCCTCGACCAAGGCCGCGAGACGCCGCCTACCCGGACCTCACCAGGGTCCCCGCCGCCGAGATGACGACAGTGACTGCCCTGATGGAAGAGTTCGCCGAAGTCTTCGGGCCGTACAGCGGTCCCGCCCGCCTCTCTCCGCACCAGATCGTCCTATGTGACAGCCGACCGATCCGTGTCCCCTGTCACCGTCTGTCCGACGCAAAGAAACGGGACCTGTACGCCCAGCTCGAGGGGATGCTGGCGGATGGGGTCATCGAAGCGAGCCGCTCCCCGTACAACGCCTCGGTCGTCATGGCCGCAAAGAAAGGTCAAGAAAGCCGGCGTTTCTGCGTAGACTACCGTCGGTTAAATGAGGTCACCCAAGGAGAGGAGTCGCCACTCCCCATTATCCACGAGACGTTGAAGGACCTGAGCGGTGCTACCGTCTTCTCTACACTGGACCTCACCAAGGGGTATTGGCAGGTGCCCATGCACCCTGACTCGAAGCATCTCACAGCCTTCACCACCCCGGACGGCAGCAGCTATCAGTTCCGGGTCATGCCGTTCGGTTTGAAGGGGGCCCCGGGGACTTTCCAGAGGCTGATGAGCCAGGAGGTGCTCGCTGGTCTCCTCCGTGAGTTCTGCCTCGTATATCTTGACGACATCATCGTATTCTCAAGAGACTGGACCAGCCATCGCCGCCACCTTCGACTAGTCCTGGAGAGACTTGAAAGGTACGGGCTCCGGTGCGCCCCACTCAAGTGCCACATTGCGACGGACCGCTTGGAGTTCCTGGGGCACACAGTCACCGCTTCCGGGAACACGCCCCAACGGATTCACGAGGACGCCATCGCCACGGCACCAACGCCCCGCAACCGCAAGGAACTGCGATCTTACATGGGGCTGTGCAATTGGCTGAGGGAGTACATTCCTGGCTTCGCGGTGTTGGCAGCGCCGCTCATCGACTTGCTGTCTGTGAAGAAACCATTCCGCTGGACAGAAGAAGCCCAGCATGCCAAAGAGCGGATTGGAGAGTTCGTCAGGGGACCGCTCACGCTCGCGAGACCTGACACTACGCGTAGGTTCTACCTCCAAACGGATGCCAGCCAAGAAGGGATGGCCGCGGTCCTCTTCCACCAGCGGGCAGATGGAGACCGCGACGTGATCTCCTACGCCAGCGCCAAGTTTTCGCCAGCTGAACGCAAACTGCACTCGAACGAACAAGAAGCCCTCGCCGCAGTGTGGGCGATTAAGAGGTTCCGCCCTTATCTGGAAGGCAGTCAGTTCACCCTCAGGACAGACAACAGAGCGCTGTCCTGGTTACAGGAGTCCAGGAACTTGCGGGCGAAACTGACTCGGTGGGCCCTGGTACTTCAAGAGTTTAACTTCACGGTAGAACACTGCCCGGGCAGGGAGAACGAGCTGCCCGATGCCCTATCCCGGCGACCAGCGGGCGCCCCGGTGATCATGGACCTCGACGAAGATCGAACCATGTACCCTGCGGTTGGACCTCCAGTCAGGAACCTGGACGCCGTAGTAGAAATGCTCACCGCTGATGCCAGTGAGCCGCTGCCCGCCGGAAGCATTAGCTCACCGGTACCAACAGCATCGATGGGGCACGAACCAATGCAGGAAGATCCCGCGGACGTAGCCCCGGTCCAAGGGGCAACTTTGGCCGAAACAGTCCGGCTCACCCAATCGCGGGACACCACCGTCCAGAAGAGGATACGGGTGTGGCTCCGACTTCACAACCGTCCGCCGCGTAGGACAACGGGAAGGCAACCACACTACCACCGTTACATGGTGAGGGACGACGTGTTGTGGAAGAGGGACACCGGCCGATAGGATCGTCTGGTGGTTCCAGACTCGGTGGTTCCTCAGGTGCTCGAGGAGTACCACGACTCCCCAACAGCCGTACACCCGGGAGCAAGGGAGACGACGAGGGCCATCGGTGCCCGCTTTTGGTGGCCGAATATGGCAACGGACGTTGCCACTTACGTACGACACTGCCTGATCTGCGCCAGAACCAAGGGAGGACCCACAGCCACTCCCCAGGGAGCTATCGCTCCCCGCCGGCCGTTTGAGATAATCGCGGTGGATTTAATGGGCCCTTATCCGGCGACAAGGCATGCAAATAAATACATCTTGGTGGTCACCGACCTGTTCACGCGGTGGGTAGAGGCCTACCCATTGCGGTCCACTAAGACAGTGAAGTTAATCGAGGTCATAGAAAGAGAGTACCTCCCCAGGCACGGTCATCCGCGGAGGGTGATAACAGACAATGGGTGACAATTATACCGGCTTTTCACTGCTCTGTTCCTCCTTTTGACCCCGAGTGTGTGGTTAATCTCCAAACCATACATCTCGGGCGTATCAATATAATATCTGCAACAAATAAAAAACAATTTTTCTACTATGTATGATATTTAATTATAAAAATAATAAGAGGCAGACTCAAAATTTCGTGAAAAATTATGATGCTCTTTTTTTGTCCATTCTAAATACCAAGAAATTATTTATAAAAAAAATGTTAATCCATGATATTACCCAAACAAACATGTTTGCGTGTCAATTTTATTAGAATAATCACTTGCATAACAAACAAATCGTATCGGTAATAATTCAAAATTGAGTCATTTGACGTAACACCATTTCAATTAAAATTTTATTTAAAACATGTTATTTATAAAAAGAATCGAGTAAATAAGCTATGAAATACAAAACAATGAATGAAAATAGAGTATATACCTTGCAAAATATTTATAAAATAAACAAAAATCACACACGATTAGCTGTCAAAATCTAAAATGCGGGTAAATGTACGAGATTGCCATATGTAAATTAAACTGGACATAGAAATTTTATTTACATATGGCAAATTTATACAAATGTTTGGGTCACGCCCCCTTCAGTTTTCTCACGGAGTTAACACCGGAAAACTCCATACAAAATACCAAATTCCGAGATTTCTCGGGAGTTAAGACAAGAGTTAAGACAACTCTTGGTGTTTCATACAAAATCACCCTGCTGAAGTTGCAAAGAGAGCGACATTTGGGCGATGTGTAATCCGAACGGTACTGAGCGATGTTGGGTGACTTAAGATTACGCGGGCGCGAGAAATTTAAAATTACAAGGTTGGTGTTATTTTTTTTGTGTCATTTTGGTCGAAAATTATAATAAAATAGTGGTTGTATCATTTGTTTTGGTGTTTATCGGATGTTTTCATTATAATAACGAGAGAATAATTTATTAATAATTAATTTTAAAAGTATTAAACGTGTTGTGACAAGTGATTCGTATTATTCGTAAGTATTTACGATTTTTTCTTGTGTGTGCATAGTTTTCACGAGCTTTTCGTGTTTTGGGCATTCAAAAATTGTTTATTTCCCTTAAAATGATAACCACTCATTTAAAAATGCATTATTTTCATAAAACAAAACACACTTACTGTTGATGTATTAAATAATGACCTTCCACATTTCTTTGTGGTTAACCATTATTATCCATGATAAATTCGTATGAATTTATATCCATTGAATATCTTTTTGTAAATTATAATAAATAAATAATTCAATAAATTAAATTATAAATACAAATAAAACCAACTAAAACCATACCAAACTAAAAGTGTTGACGACTGTGTGAAAAATTATAAATTGCCGCCAAATAAAATGTCACTTTGACTATGCGAAAATTTATAAAACCCGCCAAAAAATTTGAAAATTTGACAGGAGCGACATTCACTCTACTATTTCATCGAGCGACGGGCGACATTGGTGCGAGTCAACCGTGATTCCGAACGGGCAGAGTGAATCGCCGCGCGAATCGCTCGATGAATTCCGAACGCTTAGGATGACGCTCTAACATCGCCGAGCGTCTTTCCGAACGCTACCCTAGTATTTATCCGCTCGTCTCAAATGACAGCTACACCAAGTTTACTTCTATTTTATCAAGTTATTTATTTATTCATTTACATAACATTGTATACATAATGCTTTAAATATAAATATGTATTCCAATTACTAATTTATATGTGAAATATTACATATTTAATGCTTGTTACAAAAAGTATCAACAAATAAAATAAATAAAACTACATTGATGGGGAACATAACAACACATTAATTAAACTATAATGTTAGCGAGATTAAAAATGTAAAAAAAAAACAAATCATAATCAATTGAATAAGTAAAATAAATTGAAGAATTTAGATGCACATCTTTCAAAACTTACTTATCATGTATAAACGATATAAAAAATCTTGAGTGACGGTGAAGTTAATATTCAGTTTATATATAATCATGGCCTGCGCTAATGAATATTGACAGTGTCCTGTTTAAGACAAGAGTGTTTTACGTAATATGTGTTAGTTATTTTTATATGAAATGTTTTTTTTTTTAATAAAATAAATGAATATGTCCTTGTTAAACAAGTACATATACATCTTCCTACGTTCCCTAAAATAAGCATAAATGCTTTTGCTATAGGTGAACGAAATCGGTCGAGGCAGGATTCGAACTCGCGACCACTGGATTGCTAACCCAGCGCGCTAACCGCTCTGCCATCGACCCATCTTATGTTCATTCTTAAATTATTCAGCGGCACTAAACAGTCAATGAGGGGTTTTTTCAATCTTCTGTATAAATATTTTTCAGAAAATGAACCATCCAGTAAACCAAAACACAAAACTAACAATAAAAAATGAACATACTCTTTCAATAGACAAATACATTGGTGAAGAATTTCCTTATTTCTCAATTGAAGAATGTGAAGTAGATTTAAAAAATAAATCAAAGAGCAGTCAGCCATTAAAAATGAAGACATAATAAATACACCTATACATACTTCTTATGACTGTAACGTCTGCGAGAAAACATTTTCTAAAAAAGGAGATTTAAACAAACATGGACTAACTCATTCGGGTGAAAAACAACATGAATGCAATGTCTGTGGGAAGACATTTTCTCAAAGAGGACATTTAAATCAACATATACTCAGTCATTTGGGTGAAAAAGCACATGAATGCAAAGTCTGTGGGAAGACATTTTCTAGAAAACGATATTTAAAAAAACATTATCTTACTCATTCGGGTGAAAAACCACATGAATGCAATATCTGTGACAAAACATTTTCTCAAAGAGGACATTTAAATGAACATATACTCACTCATTCGAATGAAAAACCACATGAATGCAACCTCTGTGGAAAGACATTTCTTCGTAAAAGAGATTTAAACACCCATGGACTGACTCATTCGGGTGAAAAACCACATGAATACAATGTCTGTGGGAAGACATTTTTTCGAAAAGGAGATTTAAACACACATGGACTAATTCATTCGGGTGAAAAACCACATGAATGC
>CAUYVO010000101.1:40000-55225 GCA_963576475.1 Molanna angustata
GAGCAGAGCCGGGGTTGTAGTGTTTGTAGTATCTATACAATAGATATGTAACGCTGTCTCATGTGCATAAGTAGCGATATGAAGGTTTGTCAATCGGCCAGTCGCACAGGTGACGTCGGCCGGTGAGTACGTGTGCCTCGGTATGAGCTACTTAGAGCAGTGGTGAGCCAGTGAGATCCTACATTGGCGACGAGGTTCCATGGAAGATGCTATTTCGAACAAAATATTTAATCGACGATACGTTTGCCTACATTGAATTCCATGTAGTGTTTGCACATTTGAATTATTGTATTAATTAGTGTTTCATCGTTGTAATGTAATTGCGACTTGGTAAGATTCCATTTCACAAAATCGCGAGTTATACGTACTGTTTTAATAGACACGTGAATGTGAATTGTAATACATAATGGTTCAACAAAGCGATACAGTATATAGTGTTTGTGTACTTATAACTTGAATGTGTTTATATTTCAATCTGTGATAATGTAACCCTCGAAAGACCGTAAGTGCATTCTTTTGACAATTTTCAATGTTTCAAAGAACTAAAAAAATCTTCTTGCTACTTTTATCATTACTCTTCGATTCAATGTTTAGATGTTTGAACATGTATTTTAGTTAAAGTAAGCAAAGAGAGAAAGTTTTAAAATGGACTATAGTCGAAATGTGTGGTATATTATTAAGAGAAAAATTATACATGTTTGACACAACAAAAAAAAAACAAAAGAGAGAAAGTAGAAGCAGAAAATAAATGAAATTTATAATATAGGTACAGATATTTGAAATAAAGTACCTACATAACAAAACGCATAATAAGTACTTAGGTACCTACATACAAGATTATTGAATATTTACATCGACAAGTATTGTACGTGTTTTGTTCAAATTACGAACAGTTCAAATTGAGTGAATCATGCAATGAAGGTATAGGATCGCGGCGCTGACATAATCTGCATATAAATAAAGTAGACCTCGTAATAAAATAAATGATTATGCTTGATGGCAAACATCTTGAGTATGTCACATGGGGCTGCACGGAGCGCAAAACTGGTGTTTTGCCTGACTGGCGTATGACACTATATCTATCTACCTTTAGTGTTAAGTGCACAACACCAGGTATTTATTTGCAAGTATTTACAAGTACATAGTACTTGGATCATTGAATTAATTAATGAATCGTCGCATCAGTCGTTCACCAAGAAAATGGTAGTTTCACTATATGTGTGTTTGTTATGATATATTAATTAATTATTTATTTAATAAAAAATAGTTGAATACTGGGGTTCACCACCAATTTTGAATGTGTCTGGGCGTATACGCATGTGTCCTGCTTATTTTGAGATGATGCGCATCTCTCTCCGGTTATCTTGTAATGTCGATCCCAGGGGTCCCGGGTTCGATTTCCGGTGGAGATTGTTTTTTTTTCTTTTCAATCTGGATTTTGGCAATTTGTTATTGGGTGCGTGTTGAATGAGTGTTTGACATAGTACATGTTGGTTGCCCCGAAGTAAGATAAAATAAAAAAAATGTGGGTTGTGTCGTGATGTTATGTATGTATATATAAATTCCGGAACTCTGTAAGTTAAAAACCCGACTCAGTTAACAGTTAACGGACTGAAGGCTGCTAATAAAATATACATACATGCGTCGTCACACTTAAATGTTTAATAATTGTTGGTTAGCCGTTTCTCTGCGGGTGTCTTGGGTTCGATCCCCACCAGCAGAGGGTAAATTATATAAAATTGTTTTTCTCGCAATTCTGGCTTCTCTGGGCTGGAAGCGCTATACCTATAATTGGAAGACATTGTCAAATCGCAGTGAACTTGCGCAGAGTGCAAGAAAGTGTAATAGTTATTATTATTACCTACTGCATTATTGGTATTGCGTCTTTTTATTTGAGTTTTCAGTAATTTCAACTTCAGAACAGTGAAGCGGATATTCCGGGCAGCACAGAACAAGGAAGAATTCTTCAGGGTTATCGCTAACGTAGAGGATTTCTGACAGGGCACCAGAAGAAGAAGCTACTCCAGGTATGTCGGTGGCAAAGGGTTTGAGCGTTGGGTTAGAAACCCAGTGGTCACCAATACGAATCCTGCCTCGACCGATTTTATTCGCCTAAAGAACAAGCAGTTTGCTTGGTTTAGGGAATGTAGATAGTAGACTTCCATTCAATTGGAGGTAGAATTCCATTAAATTGGAATTGTGAGAGTTCCATTAAATTGGAGCTATTGGACTTCCATTCAATTGGAGGTACAATTCCATTAAATTGGAATTGTGAGACTTCCATTAAATTGGAGGTAGAATTCCATTAAATTGGAATTACGAGACTTCCATTAAATTGGAGGTAGAATTCCATTAAATTGGGAATTATGAGAGTTCCATTAAATTGGAGGTATTGGACTTCCATTCAATTGAAGGTAAGTAGTTTTCCATTACATTGAAATTATGAGACTTCCATTTAATTGGAGGTAACGGACTTCCATTAAATTAGAGGTAGAATTCCATTACATTGAAATTGTGAGAGTTCCATAAAATTGGAGCTATTGGATTTCCATTCAATTGGAGGTAGAATTCCATTAAATTGGAATTGTAAGACTTTCATTAAATTGGAGGTAGAATTCCATTAAATTGGCATTAAGAGACTTCCATTAAATTGGAGGTAGAATTCCGTTAAATTGGAATTACGAGAATTCCATTAAATTGAAATTATGAGACATCCATTAAATTGGAGTTCTTGGATTTTCATGAAATTTGAGAAAGATTCAGATAATATTTGAGCGATTGGCCTTCCATTAAAATGGAGGCAGATTTACATGAAATTGCAGGAATTGGACTTTTATTCAATTTGATGTAGACTCCTATTGAATTGGAGATATTCTATTCAGACATCCAAAAGATATCAAAATGTCAAGCTTATTACAGTCACACAATAAATTTGATCTTGAAAGAAACAACGCATCGGTGGGGTAAAGATTGCTAGAATATAAGAGACCATTTTCCTATTCGCCCTGACGCCACTAATGTAATAGAGAATATTATGGCAACTTGAATGAATATTAAGATGATGTCTGTTGATTGCCTTTTCCTAAGTATAACAAGATTTTAAGTGTCCAGCAAAAGCGAAATGTGTCATAGATGATGTGGAAAATGTCAGAACAGAATAAACAAACAGAAATGTATGTATATTAATGTATTTATATATAAAACCAAGAAATTATACGGAAAGATATGGTGACGTGCAAAATCTATCATATTCAGAGCTAACTATCCAATACTCTGCATGGAGTACTTACTACCATAAGAAAAGAAAAGAAAATATAGAGACTTGACTGGATCGCTTTCCATCAATTAGAACTTCGCCCTGATTCATGACATATGACAACCTTTATAGCCATCAGTGGTATGTTTAAACGAATATTTTCTTAAATTATTTGAGCATCAGAACTTTTACAAAAACACTTAGAGAAAATGTTGATTCTTTAGTTCTTGAAAGAATTAAGATAAGGGACTTGGAGCAGTTTTGTGCAAATATATAAAAATGGGCATGAGAGCCCACGAAAACAGAACACTGATAAATAAAACAAACGCACTTGGCATAGACTATGTACATCAAATAGTATAACAGGCAAAACCGCATGCAACCCCTATACTAGATATTGCATGTTCAGGAAACGATACAGAAATAGCCAAGGTGAGAAAAGGTACTTACGATAACCAGAGGGACGAATCGATAAAGGACTATCAAGTTTTCTAAAAGAGTCAGGTATCCAAAAAAAAAAAACTATTAAGAGGAAACAGAATTGTCATTCCTCAAAGACTCAGGAAACAAGTATTAGATACATTCCACGAAAGGCACCCTGTTATTGTCGCCATGAAGTGACGATTAAGGTGCAAAGTGTAGTGGCCAAGAATGGATAAGGACGCAAAATCCTTGGTAAAGTGCTGTAAAGAGACAATAGTAAAGATATGTAGTAGCTGTAAAGAGATCTCCCTGTGATAATGAAACACTGAGAACTTTCTGCAGAACCATGGACTGATATTGCAATGAAATTATTAGGTCTATTACCTATGAGTTGTAGTCAATTACTACAGTCGATATAAGGAAATAAAAATAACAAGGACAATCACAAGTTCACAAATTATCAAAATTCCTATTGAAATTTTCAGTCGTCTGGGTTACCCAGAATCGATCACTGGTGACAATTTGTGAAGAATTTAAAGTGCTGTGAGAGATGTAACATCATGCTATTCCATATCGTCCCGCATTGGTCACAAATGAATGGCAAAGTTGAACGTCAAAACTGAGACATATTAAAACGCCATTAAATCTGCAAAATGGAAGAAACAGACATAAATGAAGCGCTTTGCGAATAATTATTAAAATACGAATCCGCTCCGCACTCTGTAACTGAAAATATGCCATCAGAATGTTTCATCAAAAGACAGAATGAAGACAAAATTCCTATGATAAAAGACTTGTATATTCTCATACTCGAAGTCTAATCTAAAACCCGAAAGTCAGAAATAGGGATAAAGGCAAAAAGAGAGGGAGAAGGAATACAGAGACAGAAACAGGAGAGATCAGAACCAAAAAAAAAAAAAATAGTGACAGGAGATAAGGGTTACATTATGGATATGGAGAAAACGAACGATCTGTCGACTAAATTTAGTATTTAACCACTTATAGTGGAAGATGTATCTGGTGGCAATATAAGGATAAGGAATGAGGAAACTGGGCAAAGGCTGCGCAGGAGCATTATTAATCTAACGAAAATAGAAGGGCAATGGAAGTCGGTTCAAGATGATACCGAGCTGAACAATGGTAATTTACCTAATAAAGAAACAATTATTAGCCCTATTACTGAACAGTGAGTTTATTAAAGATTGATATTAAACTGGTATTGATTAATGCGTTGATAGCAGATGCCAGATGTAAACTGAAATCTTTATTTTATAACTCTTATAAAAATGTAAATAAGGAAGGGATGTAGTGTTTGTAGTATCTATACAATAGATATGTAACGCTGTCTCATGTGCATAAGTAGCGATATGAAGGTTTGTCAATCGGCCAGTCGCACAGGTGACGTCGGCCGGTGAGTACGTGTGCCTCGGTATGAGCTACTTAGAGCAGTGGTGAGCCAGTGAGATCCTACACGGGTAAACAAGACAACTCCTCAAAAGAATCGCTCAACGACGATCCAACTGGACTAGCCATAACATGAGGCACCGGGGTCTGCTCATAACCATCGCGGAGGGAATGGTAGAGGGCAGCAACTATAGAGGCAGACAAAGAAAGAGCTACATAGACCAAGTGATCGACGACATGTGCTGTAGTAGCTACGTGGAGATGAAGAGGCTGACAGAGGACAGGACGGAGAGGAAAAGAAGAGAGGCAGCCATAGATGTTGCAAACCAATCTCAGGATTGAAACTGATAAGAAGATGTTTCTTTAAAGGTATCTTTCGGGGTATTTCCACAAACCAAAGTGTCTGTCAATGGAAGGCGTGAATATAAAAGTAGTAAATATAAAAGAATCACACTTATTGCTATAACGCTTCATACTATAACTGTCATGTTAAAATTTCAATTTTTGACACTTTAAAGGCTGTTATCTCCGAAGAACACCACTATTCAGGGTTCATATTATCCAAAAGTGACATGCTGTGGTATCCTTAATGGAAAAAACAGCCTTTACACTTAAACTTTAGTATAAGTATAAATTTGGAAGGGCCAGTGTCCAAAATCACTGGCTCTTGGTCTATATTACATGTAGTATTTTTCTATTGTTTTTACTTTTTCCCTGAGTGTTTTTTCATTTTGTGTAAAGGTAAGCTTCCTTGGTGGTAAGCTTCCGACACGAACGGACGTGCGCGCACTATCCCTCGCGACGGAAATTTATTAACAAGGCGCCTATTGAAAATGTCTGATGTGATTCAGACGAAACGTCGGCAGACGACTGATTCTCTCGGGAATCAGAATTTGACGCGGGTTATCCCCAAAATACTTAATAATAACACACATATATATATATATATATATATATATATATGAATTATTAATAACTTTGGGGATAACCCGCGTCACTTGGTCTTTACTAAGACCGTTCGTCAACCGACGTTTCGAACAAATCACATTGTCCATCTTCAGGGACTTGAACAGCTAGCTTCGTAGCACGACACACGTAAAATACGTCCGCTTGCTTCGGGCACCGACCGTTAAGTGATGAAGTTCCAAAAGTGCCGCGACTCCGGTAGCGTGGCGCTAGTGTCCACGTGTAGTTACCGTTACGGCTGTTGCGTGGGTGGGTGGTGGGTGGTGGTACTCCCGCGCGCTATGGCTGTCGCTTGTTTTGTTTGGCTGCGCGTGATACGCTTTTCGTATTTAGTAGTTTCTTTATCTATTTTATTTGTTTCAATTATTTTGTTTTTATTGTCGAATTTATTTAAATATAAAATATTTTGCCATGTTTGGGGTAAACGGATACTGTCGTCTCTATGATTAATTATATTATTTCTTTTAAATATCTCAATAGCCTCCCGATATATTCTGACTGGTTCATTATTTATGTTTGCAATTACTTTTGCGTTCTCGAAATTCATCTGATGGCCTTCTTTTAGAGTGTGTTGCACTAAAGATGACGTTAATTTCTTATTCTTTACGTCCACCATATGCTCTGCTACGCGGGCCGATATTTTCCTATTACTTTTGCCCACGTATGACTTATCACAGGAGCCACATGGAATCTCATAAACGCCATGCGATTCCAGAGGGATGCGATCCTTTACACTCCGCAAAAGGCAGGATATTTTATTTTCAGTTCTGAAGACAGTTCTGATATTGTGTTTCTTTAATAATCGGCTGATTTTGTCCGTTGTGCCCTTTATATATGGCAAAAACGCTGTTGCTATGGGTTTTTCTTTATTGTCATTGTTTGATTTAATTCTGGAATGGTTTTTGAGAGCTTTGTTTATGATAGAATTTGAGAAACCGTTACATCTTAGCGCGTTCTTCACATATTTGAGTTCTTCTTCTATGTGATCCGGGTCTGCTATTCTCATTGATCGTGTGACCAGGGTGTTCGCCACTGATGCAATTTGTGCCGGGTGGTGGTTGGATGCTGCGTGGAGATATCTATTTGTGTGGGTCGCTTTTCTGTATACCGTATGGCCCAGGGTTCCATCTTCCCTTTTTATCACTAGGACATCTAGAAACGCTAGCTGGTTGTTCTCTTCTGTTTCCATTGTAAACTTGATGTCTTTATGAAAAACATTGAGGAAATTAAGAAACTTATATAGTTCATCCAAACCGTGTGGCCAAATGATGAATGTGTCATCCACGTATCGAACCCATAATTTTGGTTTTAATGTAGCTTCCTGTATGGCACGCTTCTCAAATTTAGTCATATACAAGTTAGCTACAGGAGGTGAAAGTGATAAGCCCATTGGAGCTCCTTTAATTTGCTTATAAATTTTGTCGTTATAAATGAAATATGTGTTGTTTAAGCAGTGTTCTATTAATTCAATTATGTGTTCCGGTGGGTTGGAGATTTCTCTTATTACTTCTAATGCTTCATCTGTAGGTATATTTGTGAAGAGTGAGACCACGTCAAAACTAACCAAAATATCACCTTTATCTAATCTTTGATTGGATATTATCTTTATGAAATGTTCGGAGTTTTTTACATATGATTCAGCTGTTTCAACATCTGGCTGTAGATAATTTGCAAGGTATTTAGATAGCATTTGAAGAGGTGAACCGACTGAGCTGACTATGGGTCTGAGAGGATTGTCTGCTTTATGTACTTTGGGTAAACCGTACAATTTTGGGAACCGCGACGACTTTTCTCTTGGAATTAATGATTTCTTTATATCCGGATGTAGAAGAGATGCCATTATTTTCGATTTAGTTGTTTTTTTCTAAATATGTTATCGGATTGCTGTTGTGTAGTTTATATGCTGGGTCTTTAAGTAATTCGGTTAACTTTGAGTGGTAGTCCACACTTTTCATAATGACAGTAGCGTTTCCTTTGTCGGCCGGAAGAATAACTATTTCTTTGTTTGCACGCAGATCTTTAAGAGCTCTCATTTCTTGTTTCGATATGTTGTGTTTTGGAGGAGAAGATCTTCTAATTATATGACAAACTTCCTGTCGGATAGTCTCCGCTATATTATGATTTGGGAGTCTATAAATCGCGGTTTCAATTCCAGTAACAATATCTTCCTTCGGTATTTTTGTGGGAACCACTCCGAAATTAAAACCTTTTGACAGAATTGATATTGCATCACTGTTTAAATTAATATCGGTTAAATTATGGATTACTTTATCTGGGTTCAGTGTAACTGTATTGTTATGTATTTTTGTTTGAAGATATGTAAATTTCTTGATTTGGTTATCAGTGTTGATTTTTGTGTTGCTTTCTACACGGAAGTTAACTATAGTATCCAATTGATGCCATAAAAAAGGGTGTAAGATATTGGCGAGTTTGATATGAATATGTATTATCTCTTTAGCAATGTTGTCCAATTTAAAACGAATATACTTTATTTCCCCAAAGTTATTAATAATTCATCTTACACCCGTGAAAACCTTCATAATAACATATATATATATATATATATATATATATATATATATATATATATATATATATATATATATATATATATATATATATATATATATATATATATATATATATATATATATATATATATATATATATATATATATATATATATATATATATATATATATATATATATATATATATATATATATATATATATATATATATATATATATATATATATATATATATATATATATATATATATATATATATATATATATATATATATATATATATATATATATATATATATATATATATATATATATATATATATATATATATATATTATAATATTTTTATCTCGGTTTTCCCGTGTCAGTAGGTCTTGACTAAGACCATTTGTCTTCCGACGTTTCGCCTGAATATCATCAGGCATTTTCAAGGACTTAACGAAAAGCACGCGCGCGACACACGTCTACTCACACTGAAAGCTCACCGTCAAGTGACTCGTAGCGTACAAGATGGCCGCTTATGTCAAATATTGTTAGCGCGACGTGATTGGCTCCTTGTGACACGCCCACCTGCTGTCGTGTTCGTTGGTAATAATATTTTATCATTATTTTTGTGTTGTGATTTATTGTTAATTTTAGTTGTGACATTAATATTATTATTGTTGTGTTTTGGGGTTATTTTCGCTATGGTATTATTAATATTATTGTTTCGTCGATCAATTTGAAATATATTGCATTTCGAGAATTGAATCGACTAAGGATATTTAGGAAAAAATGTAGGAACTCACCGTTTGAATGTCCACTAATCGGCTTGTTGTCATCCCACTATTTCACATAGGTTTAGTTAACTTAATTTAAAAACATTTACACATAAACACAGTAGGCATAGTATCGTTCAGAACTTGATATTCCGTATATAACGGCCGTGATATTGATGAATTGATTGATTATTTATCGAAGCGTAATTGTCACACACGTTTAGCGGTGTCGATGGGTAAGTGGGACTGGGGAGGAGAGGAGGGGGGCGGGATATCACGTCAGTCTTGCATATTTAGGTAGATATACGATATATACGTAACATACACCCCCCACGAATAAACCAATGGGTTTATTATAACAAGAACAAAAATTAAAATTCTTATAACAATATAAGTACATTAACAACATTTCAGATAAAGTAATAGGTAATAAATAAAACAATGCAAGATTGGAGACTAGATACTCCATAAAATAAAACAAAATAAACGATTGGAGACTGTCTCCTAAAATGAACAAAAATAATCATTAGAATATTTTTCCGTAAAGAAAACAAAAAGAATTATAATATAAGTATGTAGAAATATAACTTATTAACTAAGATAAATTGGGTTAAGGACATAACAGCGTTGCCGGAAGTGTTGCGACAATTGTTTTTTTCATGTTGTTAATTGTTTTTGGGGTTGTTGAGGTCTTTCTTGTATTAATGGACTCGCTTGCGCGAAGTTCTGATGACTAAATTGGGGTTGTCGCACTTGTTGCTGAGGTTGGGGTTCAGGCTGAATAAGTAAATGTTGTTCATATTTAGGAATAGAAGCAATTAATTCTCCTCCTAATGGAATAAATTGAGACCCTGGATGCTCCTGTTGGAATTGAGGTGGTTGTTGTGGCAAGGGTGGTTGAAACCTAAGGTGTTGTGGTTGTTGAAATTGTTTAGAAACATTAATCTGATTGTGATCTATCGGTGGATGGGAATGTATCTGAGGTTGACTGTGATTAATCAGCACTGTGTTTGGTTTTAAAGATTGGGATATAGGTTGTTGATGAGGGAATTTAGGAACTGGCTGTGACTGAGGTATTTGATTTTGTAACGGTCTTTGACGAATTCTATCTTGCTGTTGAAGAATGCGAACTTGTTCGTAATATCTTTGATTGTATTCTTCTTGAGATAAAGGAATTGGAGCGTGAATCGGTTTTTTAGGAGTTTCTCTGAAGTTTTGAGGTGGTTTGTTTGGAAGTTGTTGTTCTCTGAAAATGTTTTGTTGAGATTGATCTAGTTGTTCGGTGGTAATTGTGTGATAGTTTTGTTGAAGATATTCTGGTTCGTTAAACACCTTTGTCGGAGGACCCTGATGGAAAGGCCTTTGTGGTTCTAGTGGGAACGAGCTTCTGTGAGAATTTGGTTCACTAGAAGAGAATTCTGATCTTTGTGAGAAAGGCGGTGGTTGACGTACATTAGGGGGACCCTGAGATGGGAAATTTGGCGGAGGTCTATGTGGAGGCCCTTGAGGAATAACAAAGGTTGGTGGAGGAGGTTTTTTAAATGGAAGACATACAGTAAATCGACCAGATGATATGTCGCGCGTATGTGTTGTCATAAAGATGCTTTTACACAAAATGCTGTTTGGTTGTATGATTTGTTGAGGAATGTCTTCTGTTTTCCAAAACCTTGGTACAATATTATCTAAGGTGAGGGCGTGAGATTGTATAATGCTTTTGTTTGGTTCTGATGTGGTAACTCGTCCAATAAGTACCCATCCGAATATAGAAGCATATGCAACTGGTAGATCGTGAGATATTTTGAATTTTCCATCTAGCATGATGTCTTGATAGACATCTGCTCCTAATAGAATATCGATTTGATTTGGTTTAAGGCACGTATCATCCGCTAATTTTAGATGAGAAAATTTATTTTTTAGATTGGGTGAGATTGTGTATATAGGTATGTCGTTGGTGATTTTTTTTAAAATAAGTGCATTTACTTTTATAATGGGAAATGGAGATAATCGCGATTTTAATGTACAATAAACAATGCCATTTGATGTAATGGGTGGATTTTCACCGACGCCAGATACAGAGATTTGGTTACGAGAACGTTTTAACTGTAATTTTTGTACACAGGATTCTGTTATAAATGAACATTGAGAGCCATTATCTATTAAAACCCGCACTTCATGATGATTCCCATCTTCATCGCAAATATGGACAAGAGCAGTTGCTAATAAAACAGTCTGACGAGCAGTAGCATTATGAGACATAATTGAATTGAAGTGATTTAATTGGGGATGTGAGGTAGAGAGATCAGCGTTATCTTCAGAAGACGAAGAGATTTCCTCATTTGGTGCGTGGGGATGTAAAAGAGTATGGTGACGTTTTGAACAAATTTTACAGTTTGTTTTTATATAACATTTTTTTAAGATATGTGAGGATCTTAAGCAGTTGAAGCATAGATTATTTTTAATTGCAAAAGTTATTCTATCGTCCAATGGCAATAAATTATAATTAGAGCAAGCATGTAAGAAATGATTTTTCTTACAATAGAGACAGGAATTTAACACCCTGGTGGTGAATGAATTTTTTAACGATTCGTTATGAATATTCTTATTATTATCAGATGGGCGGTAAGATTGATGTTGGGCATAGTCATGAAAAGAAGATGAGCTCATTTCGATGGCGTTGCAATGATGTGCTAGAAAAGTTAATAGATTATCGCAAGTAGGTATTGCGATATGATGTGACATTTCAAATGATGACATGATAGATATAGGCAATTTTTTGGATAAAATATTTAATAACAAAAAGGACCATTCTGTTACAGGAAAATTAAGTGCTCTTAAGGCTTCTAGGTTTTCGTAAACAGTATTGAGAAATTGTCTTAATGATATATTACCCTTTGATGATAAATTTGGTAGAGATAGGATATTTTCAATATGAATGTTAGCTATGAGTCGCTTATTTTCAAAGCGGTTTTGTAACAAATCTAATGCTACGATATAATTTATATCGGTTATAGGTAATTGTCTAATTGTATCTAAAGCACTGTCCTCAAGACAGCTCAATAAATAGTGGAATTTTTGCACGTTAGTAATCGAATTGTTATTATGTACGAGACTCTTAAAAATGGATATGAAACTAATCCACTTTGTGGCAGTGCCACTAAAGCGAGGTAGGCTAATATGAGGCAATGAGACATGACTATTTTGCTGTTCACGAGATGAAGTTGAATTTGATATTGTAGCATTGGGAATTAATAGAGTATAAATACCCTTTATGGTATAAAATTCATTCATAAACATATTATAATTATCTTCGTGCTGGACGACGTTAAATCCAGCGCGCTTTGCAGCTTCGATAGATATGTGCGCTTCAACAAAGTCTGTCCGGAATTTTTCTATATCGTCATATTGAAGCTTGAAAGAGTTGACGAAGGAAGAATCTTCTTGGGCCTTATTAGCAATGGATAATAGATTTTTTATTGACAGTTGTGCCAATCGGTATCTGATTTCAGATGACATTTTAATTTAAATATGACGTGTATTTTTATGTTTATAATTATGTTAAGATAAATTAGTACTGGTATTAAGCACAAAATAAATAAATAAAGAATAAGAAATAGGTAGATAAGAACCGAGCGGTTCGCTTCTTAAATTTATGTACTATAACAGGAGATAGGTACTAATATAATGTACTTATGTATAGTTAATATAAATTTTATTACGATAGTAAGATGACATGTATAACAGAAGATAATATTATATCGTCAGTAAATACGTATGTATCGACGATACAATATAACCTTATTCAATTCATAATTTGTCCAATATTAATTTATTGTAACATGAATATTATGTACCTGTTTGTTTTGACATCAAATAATATACCTACATAATACGTTTTGAAGTTAGTATATAACGTACGCCGTATAGTTGTAATGTATAATATTATTAGATAAATAGATAATAACAAAATGGCGGCAATGTTTTCAATCAGCTGATTGTTAAATACGTTGACCGTTTGGTGAATTTACCGACACTGTAGATTTCTACACTGTGTAGTCATTCACTGGCTTGAAATATATAATGTTGTAGGTATGTACCTACTATGATATTGTTATATGATTTTTTCAATAAAGTTGATGAATATTTCCGATTTATTATTAAGAATATGCAAGACTGATATATAGGTACAGGTTCAAGGAAGTATCCGGCTCGAAGGACCAATGTTTCGTCGATCAATTTGAAATATATTGCATTTCGAGAATTGAATCGACTAAAGATATTTAGGAAAAAAATGTAGGAACTCACCGTTTGAATGTCCACAAATCGGCTTGTTGTCATCCCACTATTTCACATAGGTTTAGTTAACTTAATTTAAAAACATTTACACATAAACACAGTAGGCATAGTATCGTTCAGAACTTGATATTCCGTATATAACGGCCGTGATATTGATGAATTGATTGATTATTTATCGAAGCGTAATTGTCACACACGTTTAGCGGTGTCGATGGGTAAGTGGGACTGGGGAGGAGAGGAGGGGGGCGGGATATCACGTCAGTCTTGCATATTTAGGTAGATATACGATATATACGTAACAATTATTATTGTATTGTTTGTCATATAAAATGTTCTTCCAGGTACTAGGCAAACGAACTCCGTCGTCCCGATTGTTCATTATATCCCTTCTCTTATATATTTCTATAGCTTCCCTGTAAATTCTGAGAGGTTCACTGTTTAAACTTGCTATTATTTTTGAATGGTCAAAATCTATTGTATGTCCTTCTGTGAGCGAGTGTTGTACAAGTGAGGATGTAAGTTTTTTGTTTCTCATGTCGACTCTGTGCTCCGCTATTCGTGCTTCAACTTTTCGATTGGTTCTTCCTACATAAGTCTTATTGCACGATCCGCACGGTATTTCATATACTCCATGAGCTTCAAGTGGAATGATGTCTTTCGGGTTTCTTAGAAAGGTTGATATTTTATTTGTTGTGCTGAAAACGGTACGTATGTTATTTTTGTTTAATAGACGGCTGATTTTATCGGTGACGCCTTTGATATATGGTAGTCGGGCTGTTGATAATGGTGTTTCATTGGATTTTTCTTTCACTGTTTTTGGACTCTTTAATGCTTTGTTTATTATATAGTCTGAGAAACCATTACAACGTAGAGCATTTTTCGTGTATTCTAATTCTTGTTTTTTATGCTCGTGGTCTGCAATTCTTTTTGATCTTGTTATAATACTGCCGAAACAATTAGACAAGAAACATGCTCGATTTTAAGAAAAAATACACCACCAAAATGCAATTTATCAAAACTAGAAATAATAGCCCTCAAAGAATTACGCAACAACAAAGATTTGATAATCCTTCCAGCTGATAAAGGCAATGCCACAGTAGTGATGAACAGTGAAGATTATAAATCGAAAATGACCGATATCCTTGAAGACCCAGCATACAAAATACATGCAAGCAACCCAATCACGTATCTTGAGAAAACCACGAAAACTAAAATAATGGAAACAAAACTTAGTGATGATATCAAGAAGTCACTTATTCCACGAGAGAAGTCGTCACGCTTTCCAAAATTATATGGTCTTCCAAAAATTCATAAGAAAGATATTCCTCTCAGACCAATTGTTAGTTCCATTGGTTCGCCGTTACAAATGCTTTCAAAATTCCTCTCGAATATGTTGCAGCCCTATGTAGAATCCGCAGACTCCTATGTCAAAAACTCAGAACATTTCATATCACTCATCACTGACTTAGAACTGGAAAGTACAGATATTCTTGTGAGTTTTGACGTTGTTTCTTTATTTACAAATATTCCAATTAACGAGACACTAGACATAATCAAAGAAACACTCAATACCACAGACGATATTTTAAATTTA
>CAUYVO010000102.1:0-45000 GCA_963576475.1 Molanna angustata
ATATATATTTATATATATATATATATATAGTTATATATATATATATTATATATATATATATATATATATATATATATATATATATATATATATATATATATATTATATATATATATATATATATATATATATATATATTATATATATATATATATATATATATATATAATATATATATATATATATATATATATATATATATATATATATATATATATATATATATATATATATATATATATATATATATATATATATATATATATATATATATATATATATAGTATATATATATATATATATATATATATATATATATATATATAATATATATATATATATATATATATATATATATATATATATATATATATATATATATATATATATATATATATATATATATATATATATATAATATATATATATATATATATATATATATATATATATATATATATATATATATATATATATATATATATATATATATATATATATATATATATATATATATATATATATATATATATATATATATATATATATATATATATATATATATATATATATATATATATATATATATATATATATATATATATATATATATATATATATATATATAAAGGGTGGCCCTTATTTTTCGAAATTCGAAATTTCAAAGTGCTACCCTCTGAAATGGTTACCTACCACGAAAAAATAATTCCCTCAAAATTTTGACTTAATTGATAAGTGTAACCCGTCGCGCAAACGTGTCAAAGTATCAATGAGGGTAGTAGTACGTGGCGAGCTACCTACCTTGGGCGAGCTACTCTGTTTATAGGTATGGATCGTCAAATGACGACATATTGTTAAGAATAAACATGTATTATACGAATGTGCATGAGATAGGCGGTTGCTCGATGCTCATTAAGTTCATAACATTGTACAATACCAGTCAGTTCTTTATACACTGTCGTTCTCAGTTTGTAGATTCACAGAGAAAACGAGGTAATCATCAAATAATAACTGAACGTTTGATTTCTGCTTTAGACAAGTGTACAGTAAGTGATCGAGAAGCTATGCACCTTATTTTTGTAGTAGCAGATGCTTTAGGGCATGATTTAAATCATTTGGTGCTGAATAGAACATCACTTCAACGATCTCGTCGTAAATTGCGACAAATGAAAGCCACGACAATAAAAAATAATTTAATAATGTTGATTTAAATACGGCAGTAATTCATTGGGATGGTAAGCTTTTACCTAGCTTAAGAGTGCATGAAAAAGTTGATAGATTTCCGATAATCATTACTAATGGTGATATTGAACAGATTCTTTACGTCCCATCACTGGAAAAAGGTACGGGAAAAATGCAGGCTGAAGTTATTTTCCATGTTTTGTGTGACTGGGACTTGGAAAATACAGTGAAAGCTTGCTGCTTTGACACAACTGCAGCAAATACTGGTGCACACAATGGATCTTGTGTTCTTCTTGAAGGACTTATAGAAAGAAAGCTGTTATATCTACCCTGCAGACATCATATTAGTGAAATCCTCTTAAGAGCAGTCTTTGAATGTAAACTTCCAACAACATCTGGTCCTGATGTTTCATTATTTAAAAAAAAAATATGATGCTTGGCCAAATATTGACAACAAAAATTCCTTCCCGGAGTTGAAGAAAAAAGCGTAGCTCAAATTTTCAATGAACTTTTAATAATATGATATTTGAAAATCTTGAAAGATTTCACAAGAAATGATTATAAAGAATTCGTAGAATTATGCATGATTTTCTTAGGAGAGCTCCCAAAGAAATAAGTACATTTTTCCTATCCAGGAGCAATGCATCACGCCCGTTGGATGTTTAAACCTATTTACTCTACGAAAATGTCTTTATTTTGAAATGAATTTAACGTGAATGCCAAGACAAAAAAATCAATTTGTGAAATTTGTATTTTCATTGTCAAAATTTACGTGAAACATTGGTTTTTTATCTCCACTGTCGATAAAAGCACCGCAGTCCGACTTAAACTTAATTAAAAAATTTGCATGAATATCGAAACATTGATGAAAACCATATCTGAAACCGCTCTATTAAGCCATATTCCTCAATCATTTATGGTATTTAAGTCCTGAAGCAGTGGCATTTTCTTTTTTCGATGAGGACATATCGCTTGAAATAAAAGAGAAGTTGCGCCAAAATATAAACAATGTCGATGAGTCGGAAGAAGAAGTGCTCATTACACCTAAAATAATTGGTTTAAAACGTTCCAGAGTTAAAGAAATCGTTAAAAAAGAACTAGACCAATTTGTTTGTCCAGAGACTAAAATATTTTTCATGCGATTTAATATAAATTATTCTTTTTTAAGTAAAACCACATATGAATGGGATATTGATGAACATTATCAGATGGCGAATAAAATGGTGGAAAAAATTAAGGTGGTTGATGATACAGCTGAAAGAGGCGTCCACTTGATGGAGGAATACAATAAGAAACTAAGCTCTGTTGAAGATCAGAAGCAGTACATTTTACAAGTTGTTTCCAACTATCGAAAAAAATATCCGGATTGCCAAAAACAAACTCTGATTATTAAATAAGAAGATTGTGAAAACTCGCCATATTGAAAATTGCTATATTGTACTTTTTACCCACAAATAAAGAGTTTTTCTCTATCAAATTTTGTTCTTTTACATTATATTACAATAATTGTTAAGAAATCAATACCTGCATACCCCTTTTACGAATCTATTATAGTAGTATATATCTGTGTAAGGTAGCACAACAAGCCACACCATGTGGTTTTCCCGAGGTAGTATAACGCGACGTTTTACTGTAATTTTCAAAACTTTGACACATTTGCGCGACGTGTTCCTCTTTGACGATTAAAACGAAAATTTTGGAGAGTTATTTTCTTATAGTAGGTAACCATTTCAGGGGGGTAGCACTTGAAAAAAATCCAACTTTTTTTTCCCCCATACATTGAAGGGCCACCCTAATATATATATATATATATATATATATATATATATATATATATATATATATATATATATATATATATATATATATATATATATATATATATATATATATATATATATATATATATATATATATATATATATATATATATATATATATTATATATATATATATATATATATATATATATATATATATATATATATATATATATATATATATATATATATATATATATATATATATATATATTGCAAGGTATGGTGGTGTATGAGACAAGAAAAGAGAGGCTAAAATTATACTCACCATAAAACCTTACCACCAGCAGTCAGCGATATTGCAATGAGACTCATTTAAAATAATGCAAATATCTCAGTATCTCAGGGCGTGTTGTTTATTGAGTAAGACAAAAAAAAGAATATATTTAAGTATCAAATAAGAATTTTCTGTTCAATGAAACAGTAATTACAACATGAAAAGCTGAGTCAGATGTGATTGTAGGGAAGACCAAGTGATGAAAGAAACGCACAAATACAAAAGACATTACAATTTATTCATATCATGGTTGGCAAGGAGTGTTAAATATGATACAGTTATCTACGTTACCTGAACTAAGCTAAATATTTGACATTTTAATAAAATAATTTAATTCTTAAATTACAATTTACAAGTTTTAAATGTTTTTCTAGACCATGTGGTGTATAATAAAAAGAAATATCAGACATGACATAATTAAACAGATTCAACTAAATTTTCAAATGATATCAGTATTTCATATGTTTTTTTTTTCTAATAACCAAGCAATGAAACAGTTTTATGAATTTCCATCTTCTTGAAGATGATCAGCAGGTACAGTTTTTGTGATGAGAACTACCATCGTAGTATTTACGTCGATTTGAAGTGCAATTTACAGGTGTTTTAGTCATTATCAAGTCATGATGTGCAAATATGAGCATGCCCCAACCATGATATTTGAAATTATTCATTTTCAGTCATCCATGGTGTACATAGTAAAGTACACCAATGTTGAAGAATGATGAAAAGACAGCATGAACAAACAAGATAAAGAAAGTAAAGAAGAAAGCAAAAAAGCAAGGAAGCAAGGAACAAAGAAGCAAAGGACAAAGACAAAGGTCAAAAGCAAAGGAGGCGGTTATATTTCCTGCAAGAATTCAGTTAAATTAGCGAACGTGACTCATGCCAGATATTTTATATAGACGAGGATCGATGAAATTAGATAGAGAACTTACCCAGCCTCCTTTGAATTTAAATTTCGAGTCTTTGTCGGGTACTTTGCGTAGGCCATAGTTGAACGATGACACCTCGTGTCGGCTGTCAGCGTTGAAAAGAAAGCCATAGATATTTCGACCCGCCTAGCTAATCCGTTCACGGCTGTGTTCGCCTTACAACTTTTTTAGAAATATTGCCAATATTGCGAAGTGCGTTCGTTTAAGACATTTTTATAAACATTAAATTAAATTAATTAAGTAGTGACGTGTAAATACAAAATAACGTCACATACCTCCTCTGTTAACAAAAAAAAAGAAAAAAAAGTGTTTTGATAGTAAATTTGAAAAACAGAAATTAGTGAATATAACTGGCATAAGTCCCATGTTCTCCAACTCAACCGAATCCCGCGAGGAAAAACACCTACAATTTAAGGATAAGGAAAATGTTAGAGTTCAAATGACATAAGTCTATGTCGCTGATAACGACATATCCTCGTCATTTAAATAACTGGTGGCAGATCTGGAACAGTTACATAATAAAAAATAACAAAAATTATCCACCATAAAAATATATAAAATTCTTAAACTAGCTGAAACAGAAAATTTTCATATTAAATAAAAATTCCAAATTTTGACATACTTGCTGTCAAGATTACTATTCATTTAAATGAAACCCCTCTGTTCATAAAACAGACGTAATAACAATTATAATACAGTATTTACAGATCTGGTGGTGAACGTTTTCAGTCCACTCACGTTTGATTATTTAACCCCTTCAATGACACTCCCGAGAAGCGTTCATTATTTTTTAATCAATGGAAAACTAAGGAAACCCCATCTTAGCTTTTCGTCTTGTCTCCATATTGTGAGCTTGGATTAGCTATCATTTGTGCTAATTCTCATTGTGAGCTAGAATCTGCGGAAGAGGCTCTCATGTTGAAACAGAATCACTCAGATACCATGTATCTTCAAGCGTGATACAGTTATCGTGAGTCCATCCTATAAACACCTTAACTCACGATAAAAAAATTTCATCATAGGGAAAATTTAAAGTTCAGAATATTTTCCCAGTTAAAACAGCATCATAGTCATCATATCAAATTGTGAGCTTAGCCCAGTATCATACATGTAAGTCTTAATTGTAAGCCAAGAAATGTGAAAGCTAACATGTAAATTTGTCTATGAAAGATTTATGTGTCAGACATAGCAAATGTAAAATATCATTATTTTAATAATCATTATCAATAACTATAAACATCAGTTATCATGAGTACCTCCTATAAACACCTTACCCATGATAAGAAAATTCATCGGGAAGATAAATGCATAAAATTTATCCACTTTGATCCCAGATGAAAAACATTTTTATATTAAACAAAAGAAATTTCATACCAGCATCTTATTTCTCCATAACAAATAATAATATAATGCAATTTTAAAATTAATATTTCAAGAATGTGATAAGTCCAATATTGAATTTGCATTACACTATTTTGATCATAACAGAATTCAATCTTAACTAAAATGTTGTTATATATCATGGTATTAGAGATCAGGTTTGGTAATAGATTACCCAATATGTCATACATAAAAGCATCAGCTAGACAGAACATCAAAAATGTAATATCTAATGACTAAATTTAATAAAAATTTATAACGTCTAATAAATTGTAACTCTTTCTATTGCACAGCAAGTGTGTCTCCTCATGTATGTCATGTAACAGTGTCTCTTCGTCATGATTAAGGACACTAGTACATACAAAATTATATAAAAATAATCTACAAAATGACAAGAATTGAGTAAATTTGTAACATTCAATAATTTGTAATATCTTCTATCGCACAGCAAGTGTGTCACCTCATGTATCTCATGTGACAGTGTCTCTTTGTTATGATTAAGGACACTAGTCCATGCAAGGTTATAAAAAATAGTTTACAGAATGATAAGATTTGAGAAAATTTATAACGTTCAACAATTTGTAATTTCTTCTATCGCACACCAAGTGTGTCACCTCATGTATCTCATGTGACAGTGTCTCTTTGTTTTGATTAAGGACACTAGTCCATGCAAGGTTATATAAAATAGTCTACAGAATGATAAGATTTGAGAAAATTTATAACGTTCAACAATTTGTAATTTCTTCTATCGCACACCAAGTGTGTCACCTCATGTATCTCATGTGACAGACAATGATCAGTGTCTCTTCGTTTTGATTACATCAGACATCTAGTTGACCAAACTAAATCTCCAGATGCAGTCTACGATAACTGAGTTGGTCGACACAGTTATCTGGAAGAAGACCATGGCATTCCATGCACGTGATACCATAGATATAGCTCTTATATGGTAGAAAAATGAGTGAATTATCAAATAAATTTCCTATTATTGTAATAAAAAAAAACAGAATATAATGACATTTCAGCATTTTAAGTTATACCATGACATATAACAATCAATTTCATATTACAATATGAAATTGGTATTCATAAACAAGAACATTACATATTATACAGTAACCTACATGAAACAAAAAGGAGCTCTCCATACAAGCTTTTATCAAATTGATATACTTAGGTTTTCATTCAGGATCATATTTACCATCAACACAATCTGTATGACATATACTAGACAATTTTCCTTGGAAAATATCAGTTTTATAGTCCAACATCTAAACAATATAGGATAACATTTTAATATAAAAAAGCAAGTACAATGTAGCTCTACAAATTTTGACATAAAAATAGAACTAACTCATCTGAATGAAAACAAAAGTATATGACATCTCAATATTGTGAAGAAATACTCCATCACAGCATTCCTCACAATATAATCAAATTTAAATTTGTCGAGGAACCCATCATATTAAACATATGCCATCAGAGTACCAATATGTTCCTCGAGAAATTTCACATTATAACAAAAAAACAGTATATTTACAGTGTAAACATTTATCAACGTTTGATTACTTTGGTCATCTGACATATTATATCCTGAGAATGATAATAGCATTAAGCAGATATGGATGTCATGTATTGGCAATGAAAACATACAAATTATATGATACAGTTGTATCATACTGATGATACAGACATCAAAAAAATTTAATATTAATCTGGTTTTAAGAGATCCTTAATGTGAAAGTTCCCTACAGACTTATTTTGTTCATTCGCTAATGTATAAACTACAGGTGATATTTTTGCTATAATTTTGTTTCTAACAAAGCGTGGAGCTAATTTTGATGAAAAGAATTCAGCGCCTTTGGAGTTTACAAAATTTCTCCGGTAGACAAAGTCACCTACATTATAAGAGCGTTCGACCCTATTTTTGTTATACAAAGTGGCATTGCGTTTAAAAGCTGACATAAGATTCTTCTGAACTTCAAAAAAAATAATTCTTAATTCATCTAGCATTTCAGCATAATCATGGGGCTTTTCTATTTGCATGTCATCTACTGAGATGGGTCCAGGTTGATACCGTTGATGCATCTCACCTGACAGAATTTGTTCACGACCGTGAAAAAGAAAATAAGGTGTATATCCCGTTGAGATATTTACAGTACCATTCATATAACGCAGCAGCATACTTTGATGAAATCATCAATTTATAATTTTCATAAAGCTATAAATTCAAAACTAAGTAACTACTTCAAAACTTTAAGCAAAGTATTAATCAATTAAAAATTACATTCCTAAGACAGTTGATGTCAAAATCAAATTAATCAAATTTAAAAGCATAATGTTGGATTCGTTCGCCATTTGTTCAAATACAAAAAAAATTAGAAATCATCACAGTGCGCCCAATGCCAAACAGTTGAACACCCAAGGCTGAACAAGATTATTAAACAGAAATCCGTCCATCCAAAGCCTATCCAAAAATCCGACACCGCACTACACCGTAATATAATTTCATCCCCGTAATTGACTCGTCATCTATACGTTCCATTTTTAAAGAAATATTATATTGTGGAAATGTCAAAAGAAAGTACAGAAACGTACGAATGATTTTATAACATCAGCTTATTACTCACAATATAGGATGATTTGATACAACATGATTAATTATTCGTACCGAAAACAATAATCTTTGTAATGTGTATGACAATTACAAAAAAAGAAGAGTTTCTTTATAAAATTAACATATTAGTACACGCTACATTATTTCCAATCAATATACAATCATATCTAACAATTACAAATATTTCATAACTCAGAACCAACTATTTAGTTGCAGCACGAGTAGTCATGCAACTACATAAGTTTTCCTCCCGCCGTATAGATGGCGTTAATTACACTTTTGACAAAAGAATATAATTAATTTTCATTTATTTTAACTTTAAAACAGTATTATATCCCCAACATTAATTTTAATGATTGTTAATCATTTCTAAAATAAACTACAATGATTATAGTCAGTAAAATGTCAAATAGATTATACAAAAAGTGTATTGTTTTACATAAAAGATTCTATCATTTGAACGATGAGTTCCATAACATTTCTGAATTATTGACATTACTTTCTATTGAATAACCAGCGTAACATGTTGTTGTAGGTCGATACTGTGTACCACACATCAGACAACATAAATATAATATGAAACATTAAACAATTTATTCATAATAGAAACAAGACTCATTTCCATATAAAAATGAAGTTATTATCATCAAGAAGTAACATTACATTTGGTAAATTCAAACTAAATCATTCTCAGAGATGACAATATTACATCATAAGTTTATGTCAGACCAAATTAATAAACATGGAATACCTTAAATAAGAAATAGACCAAAATCCATATAGAAATATCATCTCTCCGAGCCTTGATTTTTTGTGATTATACAGCAGATTCAAATTCAGCATTCCCAAAAAATATTTCATAGAATTCACCAACACTTTCCATTGATTGAGTAGATTTCTTGAATGGTATTTCTCGAATAAGACTGGTCTTAATGGGCTCTTCCACACTTTCTAGAAATAGTTTGGTTGACTTCTGGTCATCTCCTGAATATAATCTCACAGCTCGGCTTTCATGACGATGGATTCTGCGCAGTCCTCAGATTAAGGATGGGTTTAAGGAAGGAAAGGAATCGCTACCACAAAGTACACGAACTAATTATCAATTTTACGTTCTCTACAAACACTAATCTGTCCCACACAAACATCTGACTTTAAAAAGAGTTATAGAATGGGCGCCAGTCTTACAATCAATTAAAATAAAAAATACAAATGGAATTTAAATCCTAATAGTCCGCGCTCTTCAATTTTTTAAAAAATCCTGCCCCACTTTGGGCCGACAATTGCAAAGGTATGGTGGTTTATGAGACAAGAAAAAGAGAGGCTAAAATTATACTCACCATAAAACCTTACCACCAGCAGTCAGCGATATTGCAATGAGACTCATTTAAAATAATGCAAATATCTCAGTATCTCAGGGCGTGTTGTTTATTGAGTAAGACAAAAAAAAGAATATATTTAAGTATCAAATAAGAATTTTCTGTTCAATGAAACAGTAATTACAACATGAAAAGCTGAGTCAGATGTGATTGTAGGGAAGACCAAGTGATGAAAGAAACGCACAAATACAAAAGACATTACAATTTATTCATATCATGGTTGGCAAGGAGTGTTAAATATGATACAGTTATCTACGTTACCTGAACTAAGCTAAATATTTGACATTTTAATAAAATAATTTAATTCTTAAATTACAATTTACAAGTTTTTAAATGTTTTTCTAGACCATGTGGTGTATAATAAAAAGAAATATCAGACATGACATAATTAAACAGATTCAACTAAATTTTCAAATGATATCAGTATTTCATATGTTTTTTTTTTCTAATAACCAAGCAATGAAACAGTTTTATGAATTTCCATCTTCTTGAAGATGATCAGCAGGTACAGTTTTTGTGATGAGAACTACCATCGTAGTATTTACGTCGATTTGAAGTGCAATTTACAGGTGTTTTAGTCATTATCAAGTCATGATGTGCAAATATGAGCATGCCCCAACCATGATATTTGAAATTATTCATTTTCAGTCATCCATGGTGTACATAGTAAAGTACACCAATGTTGAAGAATGATGAAAAGACAGCATGAACAAACAAGATAAAGAAAGTAAAGAAGAAAGCAAAAAAGCAAGGAAGCAAGGAACAAAGAAGCAAAGGACAAAGACAAAGGTCAAAAGCAAAGGAGGCGGTTATATTTCCTGCAAGAATTCAGTTAAATTAGCGAACGTGACTCATGCCAGATATTTTATATAGACGAGGATCGATGAAATTAGATAGAGAACTTACCCAGCCTCCTTTGAATTTAAATTTCGAGTCTTTGTCGGGTACTTTTGCGTAGGCCATAGTTGAACGATGACACCTCGTGTCGGCTGTCAGCGTTGAAAAGAAAGCCATAGATATTTCGACCCGCCTAGCTAATCCGTTCACGGCTGTGTTCGCCTTACAACTTTTTTAGAAATATTGCCAATATTGCGAAGTGCGTTCGTTTAAGACATTTTTATAAACATTAAATTAAATTAATTAAGTAGTGACGTGTAAATACAAAATAACGTCACAATATGTTTAATCTAAGGTTTTCGCGAGTACAAAATATGTTATTATTAAGTATTTTGGGGATAACCCGCGTCAAATTATGATTCCCGAGAGAATCAGTCGTCTGCCGACGTTTCGTCTGAATCACATCAGACATTTTCTAAAGGCGCCTTGTTAATAAATTTTCGTCTCGAGGGATAGTGCACGCACGTCCGTTCGAGTCGAAAGCTTACTACCAAGTGAGTAAGCTTGGTAGTAAGCTTTCGACTCGAACGGACGTGCGTGCACTATCCCTCGAGACGAAAATTTATTAACAAGGCGCCTTTAGAAAATGTCTGATGTGATTCAGACGAAACGTCGGCAGACGACTGATTCTCTCGGGAATCATAATTTGACGCGGGTTATCCCCAAAATACTTAATAATAACATATATATATATATATATATATATATATATATATATATATATATATATATATATATATATATATATATATATATATATATATATATATATATATATATATATATATATATATATATATATATATATATATATATATATATATATATATATATATATATATATATATATATATATATATATATATATATATATATATATATATATATATATATATATATATATATATATATATATATATATATATATATACAATTTTGAACTACAATTGACAACAAAAAGGCTATTGCTCAGCTGCGCACTACCAAGTATTCCTGGAGTGCTGCTGGTTTTCAGCAAAGCCTTGGGACAACAAAAACATTGAGGACAGACCACATGTCATAACCTATAAAAATCTAATAGTAATTAAAAATGAAATGTATTTCTTCCTTCTCTCTTATTCACTGCTGGCACCCTTGTTGGTTCAATAACCATATCTTGCAGTGTTTCTTAAAACTCTGCAAAGAGTTCATCGCACGTATGTTCTGCGGCAACTCATTCCAGTACTTTGAGGAAGCATATCTAAAACTACCCTCGAATGCGGAGGTTCGATGTCTGGGGAGAACGAGTAAATGGCCTCTCTGTCGCGTTGAGTGGACGTGCAAATCACGTGACCACTGTAGTCTGTCAAACAGATAGGAAGGAGAACGTTTCTTTATCACACTATGTAGTTGACAAAGAAAGTGCAGCTTCCTTCTGTTAGACATGTTCAGAATCCCGTGCCGATTAAGATAAGGTGATATATGTGCTCGTCTAGGTATATTGAAGCAAAATCGGGCACATGCATTCTGTACGCGTTGCACTTGTTTTAGTGTTTTCTTTAACAGATACGTACCATATATCGAATCCCCGTAGTCCAATATTGCACATTATTTTGCATTTTGAGAGCATATTGAATTACAATAAGAGCTATTTGATAGTGTTGACAGAAGCAATGAACTAGCGCAAAATAATCAGTACTAATTTTTTTTTTGTAATACAATGTTTTTTATTGTAAATTTAAAAACTTACATTTAAAATATGCAGATTGACTGCGACATATACATAAACTTACCGAGTATTATTGCTGTCGACTGCGGATATATTTGGTAAGACTATTTGGTCTGCTGTTTTGTATATACCTCTTGATCTACGTGAATTTTTTTTTCATATGTTCTTTTGTTCAAGTATTTTGTTTTATTGTTTTGCTATTTGTTTTTTATCTAATGTTATTAACAAAATAATCTTTCTTTGTATTATGATCGGTATACCCGCAGACAGGCTGTGCCTTGTGTGATTGTGTGCACGGTTGCTTTGTTATGTTTAATATTATGTTTATGTATCTTGTTTAATATAATGTTTATGTTTCTTGTATAATAACCATGTCTATATTATAATTGGTATACCCACAGACAGGCTGAGCTTTGTGTAATTTTTGAACACAATATTTACAATATATGTATAATAAGTATTATAGTCTCTGTCTCCGACAAAATATGCTTATAAATTTTCCACCATTTTAAAGTAAGTTCTGATATTTTTTTTCTCTGAACAGTATAAATTTATGATTGTTAAAAATCCTGTGGTATTTTCTGAAATATAAAAAAAACATAATTATTCAGAGTCTTTCTGCAGAAACGGTTGAAATTGACTTGTCAATCATATTTTTCGTCAAATTGTAAAGGAAACGTTTTTACTAATTGAAATTCCAAAGATTTTCACGAAAAGCATTATTTTAAAATTATATTTGCGAATGAAAATTCTTACCAACACATAACAGTTAACGATTGTTTCTAAGAACCCTATTGTGGCTTGTGCCTAAGTGAATTGTGGCCAACACATAACATGAAATAATAAAAAAATCAGAAAATGGAAACGTATGTAGGTATATAGAATGAAGTCAGTATGAAAGACGACGAAAAAATGCATTAAAAATTTTTTAATTAAAACAATTTTTATATTTAAGCATGTATGAGACGATGAATGGATGTAAAGGAAGCTAGGAATGTGTGCAAAAATAGAGGAGTATGGCGCCCGGTTCTCTCTGCTTACCCCGTAAGGAATATGGCGTGATGGTATGTATGTATGTATTAATTTTCTTACTAACGTAGATGTGTTTTCTTCGGTATATATTTCATATGCAAATACACCATGGTTTTATTATTCTATGTATAAAGTTAGGGTTATGTTAGGTTTGTTTTTTATGGAGGCTTAACATCCTGATTATAATGAACAAGGTGTCAGTGTTAGGTTTGGTTATTGTTCAGTTTGGTAGGTATACTTCTTGGCGTGAATACAAATCACCCGTCTTGCCCCCCCCCCCCTCCTCCAAGTAACAAACTAGTACTTGCTCTCACACGGCCTCGAACGGATATCAGTTCGGACTACGTTGCGGTTGTCGCCGATAGAAGTGCTCGCCAGGGCGGATTCTTTCGAAGTCTGCTGCGATAGATAGACTGACCTAGGGTGAATTCGTTCGAACTTTGCAGCGCAGAATATGTTTTCTATACACCGTTATAGTAAACATATTATGTGAATGGGTGGGCGATCGAAACGAGGATTTCTTCCGAACTGGTGAATGATTTCCTTTCTTGATTCATATCCCGTTATGTACCTTATCACCATAAAAAAACGCGCCGTAATAAAGTGCAATTATTTTCAGCATACAATCCATTAACCTCTTAGCCCGAGTTACAATCGATAATTATTCTCTAGTTAGAGTAAGATAGAAATTAGCGAAACATACGATTTTTTTTTGTTGTAAATAATATGGATTACCTAACTTTTATTATTATAAAGTGTCACATGGGATATAAAGCACGTGTTCATTGTACATAACAATAATAAACGAGTAGGTTGTGGCCAACACTATACTCCTCAGTACCAAGTTACTCCGCAAAGTATTCAAATTTTGTATGGAAAATTTTCATCATTTTTAAGAAATGAGTTTGTTTAATATTTTTTATTTAAATATTTTATAATGATAACTTGATATTTCTTCTACATGCCATTTTATGGAAATGATGTGCCTTTTAACAAATTTGAAAATGAAAATTTCATATTCTAATTTCCCTGAGCTTGGGGTCACTTTAAAATGTTTGACGTTTAAAAAAATTGAGAAGCACTATTCAGATCCTTCATAATCTGATGGGGTCTAAGCGAGTATTAGATATACATATTTGCGAAATTTGAAAATAATTGAATGAGTACTTTAGTCTATAATTGATAAAGTAAAATAAACACGCCGTTAATAGCACACAGTAATTTTGATTTACAAACTAAAAAATAATATGCTTCCTAAATATATGCAGAAAAATATATTATTCAATGCCAATGTTCACATTTACCCTACGAGAGGATGTCAGGATTTTAGACTTCCAAAAACGAGATTAACAAGAACCCAAAATAGCTTATACCATAAAGGTCTCAAAATATATAATAGTTTGCCACCAAACATAAAAGAAACCACAAGTCTTGCCACCTTTCGTAGGCTACGTGCTGAATACATAATTAAAAAATATAAATGTTCTCCCTAGTTTTACATTTTTTTATAAATGATTTTCATACTTTGTACCATACTTTATATTAAAAAAAATATTTACTTTTTGTTTATACTAGATGTATTAATTTTTATATGTTTTTACGTCTAAAATATTATTATTACACACACACACACACACACACTCACACACACACACACACACACACACACACACACACACACACACACACACACACACACACACACACACACACACACACACACACCCTCACACACCCTCACATACACCCACACACACACACACACCCACACACACACACACATACACACACACACACACACACACACACACACACACACACACACACACACACACACACACACACACACACACACACACACACATACACACACACACACACACACACACACACTCACACACACACTTGTGATGAAACTTTCAGAATACTATCTCAGCATGATACTAGTTGATAATCTGTAATAATAAAAGTAGCCTTAAAAATAGCATTTAAGTGATTATTAAAAAACCTTTCCATTTCCCGAACATTCAACTGTTTAAAGACTTTAACGTACTAACTACAGCACTACTCTATATTAAACAAATTCTTATTCACTTCAAAAATGATAAAAAAAACCATATCACTGCTCAACATTCTCACGATACAAGACACAGACATCAACTAATCACTCCGAAGACAAACACTACATACGGACAAAGACATTATCAATACTTGGCTCCAAAGATCCTAAATTTAGTTGCAAAAGATATAAAGAACATACATTTAATAGAAAATACAAGACTTAAACATACATACAATACAAACATGGTTGTATAACAAAGGGATCAACTATTGTCATCAAATTCTCAATTCATAACAACATACATAACATAGGACTCAATAAGTGGAACATATTTAATGTTGCTTATATAAAATTATATAAATTTTGGTATATGTAATTAAAAATAAAAAATAATTGCGAAAACATAACTCTCCACTATGTCCCCTTGGGTTAGTGAGGAGTAAAAAATGAAGAGAGCAATTTGGTATATTGAATATTTACGATGTATTTTATAGCTCCATCATCTCTGTAAGACATTTTGAAGTCGGCACCTCCCATCTTAAGGGAGAGAGAGAGAGAGGTAATGTATTACATTATTTTGAATAATATTCCACCGGATGTGACTAATACTGTTGATACAAGTCGAGAGATGGCGTTCAAGTAAGAGTAATTTAATGTAACTTCCTGTATGTTATGTAGGCACTTATATATTACTTAGTATTATAACATTGAAGGTATTGTCAATAAATTTCATTGTATATAAGTATAGTATTATAACATTGAAGGTATAGTAAATAAAATTGTATATAAGTATAGCTTATAATAGCACAAATTTTATTTTATAGTGAAAATCGTGTTTAAGATGATAATGTGGCGGAATATTTATAATTTGAAACATAGAACGATTACTAAGAAAACAAAATGTTCTAGAAAAAGAGAGCCCATAAATACTGGAAAACCAACGAAGACGGGCAGTGTCTTTTGAAAACTCTCACACGACAGTTAACTCATCTTATGTAATATTGTGTATATTATAAATAAAAGCTGTAAATAGGTATAATATTATTGGGTTTTCACTATCATATCTACATTAACACCTGGTATTAAATATATATAGAATACTTCAAAAATCACAGTCAACATAATTATTACAATGGTGACCCCGACGTGATCTGAACACGCAAACTTCTTCTTTTCTTCTTCTGTTTATCTTCCTTGACACCGTGACTGAGGATTTTATTTATTTTTATTTATTTATTATTATTACACAAAAACAAATACAACATATGTATACAAACTAACTTATAACGCCCCACTAGGCAAAAGCCGGTTTTGGGACTGTTATTTTACACAGTTGAGTATCTTTGTTCAGCTGTTATTTTCATATTTTACAAGTTATAAAAGAAGAGTAGGTAAACAAGAGTAAAAAAAATGCAAAATGAATGATACAAATACACAAAAAAATTCTACAAAATATTGAAAAAAGCAAATACACATAGTAATGACAGAAAAAAAACATATGTAAATATTAATATGACATGTGCCGGGTCAGAAGTCACGGGCGGATAACCACCACCGCATAGTGCCTACCTGATATCTTTATTCAGTTTATTAGTGCAACCTTGAAGGATCTAGTTGTAGTCAATTCTTTAATACTACTATCCAACTGGTTAAAGATATATGGAGCAAAAATGTCTTTGCCCAAACGAGGTTTTCATGATCGGAACAAAGTAATTGACACGATTTGATTGTTTTGTAGTTCTCGTTTGTTGCGTTCTACTAAATTTATGATATGATATTTCTTTATAGAATTGAATCAATGCTGTCTTAATATATAATTGCCTAGGGTCAAGATAAGTCAAATGTTCTGAACAAGTCATCTGAAGGGAAGGTTTTCGTTTTTCTGTTCATAATGCGCATAATACGCGGATTCTTTAGCGGATCCATGACTGATTTAACGCATCCACCCCATCCTATAATCCCATAACTCATAACGGATTGAGTGAGGGAATAATAAACTGCTTTATTTATTTATTTGGATTAGTAAATAGTCATGTTTTTTTTTTTAACATGTCTACGTAGGGGACGCCAGCTATTAGGATTTGGGTCCATTTTACTCTTCCGAAGAAGCGCACTACGTAGCGTTGGGAGGGGTTTGCAATCTAGAAAAGAGTTTATTAATTCGGATTTTAAAAAGACCCGGGTTGTACGAAGATGGAAACACAGAATTCGGAAGATCGTTCCACAGTCGGGCTGCTGTATTAACAAAGGAGTTCGAGAAGCGACTTGTTCGTATATGTTGAAGGTCCACTGTGAATGGATGCTGCGATTGAGTGAAGCGAGTGACTCTGTTGCGAGTGGGTGGAGGAGGGACCAAAGATGCAAGTTCTTCTGAGCAATTCCCGTGGTAGTATCTATAGAATAAACTTAAAATACCGACTCTGCGTCTGTGTTCTAGTGATTGCAATCCATCAGTCAGTGATGGATCATCAATCAGACGTAAAGCACGCCTTTGGACAGCGTCGAGGGTATTCAGTAGGTATTGGGGGGCGCCACTCCAGAGGTGACTGCCATATTCAATAATTGGGCGTATTTGCGCTTTGTAGAGTATACAGATCTGGGTCTTAGTAAAATATCTGCGCGCTCTATATAGTACGCTCAATTTTTTGGAGGCGAGTTTCACCTTAGCTTCGATGGAGCCCTTGTAGTGTAATTGGTTCGTTATAGATACTCCAAGCAGGTCGATAGAGTTGCTGTTAGGTAGGGTGCTGCCGTTGAAAGACACTTGAAATTCATTGGGGTTTTTCTTCGCAGAAATTAGACAGGCTTGGGTTTTTGAGACGTTAAATGAAACAAGATTACTTTCACCCCAGGTATTGATTGAGTGGAGGTATCTATTTATTTTTTGATGAAGGTCTTTCCGGGCTTCTGATATTTCACTCTGTTTAGGAGGTTTGTCAAAAGAGAAATTGTCATGGACTGTGCTGTCATCAGCGTAACAGTAGATGGGGGCGCGTAAGAGCAAGTCATTGATATGTAGGAGGAATAGGGTTGGAGATAGAATGGACCCTTGAGGGACTCCCGCATTAATGGAATGGGGAGAAGAAGAGCAACCGTCCACTACAGTTATGACTTCGCGATCTTTTAAAAAAATCGCAACAAACAGTTAATAAACAATTGGCTTATATCCATCGGCATAGATTAATCCAATAATAAATTAAACATATTATAGTTTGGTCGCTATTCATTCATAATTTTTTATTACTAAGGTTTGAAGTATCTTAAATTGGTTAAGTTATTGATACCTACAAATCATATATACATATCGGACGTCCATAAACAGGTTCACCTAGTTGGACGTCCAATGAGACAAAAAAATACAGAATTTTATGTTCATGTTTTAATTATGTATCCTCCTGCAGCATTTTTACTAGTACCAGCTTACTTTAAACCTATAATAGTAACCTCCCATTAAATTACGGATATATTATCACTGTTATCTAGAAATATATTTTGTTGCTATAGGTACTTAACGCTGTATTCTGTATAATGTAATTATGTATCATGAAAAAATAAATAAATAAACACGAATCCAGATGCCACATTCTGGAGTACACAGGACCTTTTTATCAACAGTCAGATATCTTACAAAATGGCAGATATGTTTGATAAAATTGAAAAATATCCCCCGGAGCTTACCCAAAAACGAAGCTTAAATGCATTTGTGGTGTCAAGGCTGGATTACTGTAATGCTATGTATGCGGGTTTGCCAATGTATCATCTTGATAGATTATATAAGTAGTTTTCAACGCAGCTGCGAGGTTAATATATGGAGCCGACAAAAGATGTCACAAAACACCTCTTCTTAACGAACTGCACTGGTTTAGATGTCCAGAACGAATGGAATATAAGGTATGCCTGATGGTGTTTAAGGCTCCACACTACATTAAAGAACTGTGTCAAAGGAGTGTTCCATCAGGAAGACAGCTTATGTACGTTGAGATTATCTGTATCACAGAGTACCGACTCTTTAAAATAATTGGACAGAGTCAAGAACGCGGCTTGGACAGAGTCAAGTATGATCGTGGTGTTAGTGTGAACGGGCCTTTGAAATGAAATAAATCGCCTCTTAACATACGTGAAGCTCAGAGCATTGACTTCTTCGGTAGACTATTTAAGACTGCCTTGTTTCGTAGAGCCAACAAATAAGCTACAGCGCCCTTGGAGTGATCTTGTATCACTAAACGACGCTTTATTTATTTATTTTATTGATTTTATAGAACCAACAGCTTTATAAATTTTATTTATTATTATTATTATTATAACGCAATATATTGTTTGTCATAATTTTTTTAACTAAGTTTAGTTTACCGATCGTCAATTCTTGATAGAACTCCATTGTATATATGTTCCATTGTATATATGTGGTAATAGTTCTATTGTATTTATTAGATTATCACATATTTTGACGATGTGCCTAGCACGAAACGCGTCGATAATCTAATAAATGCAATAGAACTATTACCAAGTATTTTTATATTTTTATAACATATATATAATTTTTATTTTTTTGTTATTGAAAAATAATAAAAAAAACATAAGATAATACAAAAAGAAAAAAACAATGATTCTGAGTCACGCCAAGTCTAATTTCTAGACTTGTCGGCGTGTTCTCAAGACAATATCTATGTATACTTTAAAAATAACAAACAACATTACGGTAAAAAGAGACATACAAATGTCACACAAAGATGATCTCCCAAACAAACACACACTCCTTCCTATGTTACAAAAGTTATCTATTTAAAATAATAAAAATAAATTAAATGAGAAAAAAGTAAAATCGTTTGTGATCTTAATTATATATAATTATATATAATTATATATAATTATATATAAATCCACACCTCAATAGCCATTACTTGACAAGCCTTTTTACATTATTTTTGCTTTGGCATTTCTTAAAAGATGCCGGCAGCATGTTTTGATAACTTCAAAGTTATTTCGGTAATACGGTGGAAGTTTGTAATTATAAATTGAATTAAATTTATATAGTAGAATGAATGGTGATGAAAAATGAACAGTCTTTAGGTACTTCCTTGCATTGGTTCGATTTCTGAATCGATTTTTTAATATACAGCCCCTCGTTTGCCTAAAGGGGGTGGGGGGGGGTGAGGAATTGAAAATTAATTAATAAAAAATGTCTCTTCCTCTCTGAGCGGAAACGGAAGTGTGAATGTCAAATTGATTTCAAAATATCCTAAATTCGTTAGCGTCAAAATAAATTGACACCCTCCAGTAATAATTAATAATATCGAAACCATTCATTTCAAATTCCTCCTTCATTTCATCCCTTGTCTTCCTGTCAATATATTATATTCAGCGTTAGCGTCACCGTCCGTTGTGACGTTTTTGGGGTGTGGACATAAAGCGGGAATAGACGTAAGGCGGGTATAGACATAAGGCGGGTATAGACGTAAAGCGGGTATACAAGTAAAGCGGGTATAGACGTAAGGCGGGTATAGACATAAGGCGGGTATAGACGTAAAGCGGGTATACAAGTAAAGCGGGTATAGACGTAAGGCGGGTATAGACGTACAGCGGGTATAGACGTAAAGCGGGTATACAAGTAAAGCGGGTATAGACGTAAGGCGGGTATAGACGCAAGGTAGGTATGGACGTAAGGCGTGAAGCGGGTTTAGAGTTAAGGCGGAAATAGACACAAAAAGGGTTCATCTTATGTTCGTAAAGTCAGCAAAGACGTAGTGAGGTTACAGACGTAAGTCGGGTATAGAAGAAAAGTGGGTATAGATTTAAGGCGGAAATAAACGAAAATAGTTTACATATATTTAGATGGGTCGGTGGCAGAGCGGTTAGCGCGCTGGGCTAGTAATCCAGTGGTCGCGAGTTCGAATCCTGCCTCGACCGATTTCGTTCACCTAAGCACAAGCATTTATTTGCTTATTTTAGGTAACGTAGGAAGATGTATATGTACTTGTTTAACAAGAACATATTCATTTCGATACCAACCTATTCGCATCCAATGAGGCCGAAATGGTGGATCTACTCCGTAGAGTAGCGGAGGAAAGCCTAAAACTAGGCCTCAAAATAAATAAAACTAAAACAATACTAATGATTTTCGACCGATCTGACAAACTGCAATTGACAGGAGCTCTCTCGGATCTGGAAATGGTGGATAAATTCGTTTATCTGGGGTCCACTATTACCAACCAATGCGAGTGTGAAACCGAGATCAGGAGAAGGATAGGAATGGCAAAAAGTGCTATGACCAGTCTAAATAACATATGGAAAGACAGGAACATATCCAGAAACCTGAAGATGAAGATTATACGCACACTCGTGTTCTCCATTTTATTTTATGGAGTAGAATCATGGACTTTGCGGGCCAGAGATAGAGACAGAATAGACGCGTTCGAAATGTGGTGCTGGAGAAGAATGGTGAAAATTCCCTGGACAGCAAGAAGAACAAACATCTCCATTCTTCAAGAACTGCGCATCACAGTGAGATTGTCGTCTCTATGTCTGGAACGAATACTTAAGTTTTTTGGTCACATAGCTCGTAGAGGGGAAGACAGCCTGGAAAAGCTGATTATGGTCGGAAAAGCGCCGGGAACAAGACCGAGAGGTAGATCGCCGATGCGCTGGTCCGACCAAATAAAACAAAATATCCCTGCCTCGATACTCCATAGAGCCGTACATATGGCAACAGACAGGACGACCTGGAGAGCAATGGTCAGCAACAGAATATATGATGGCCACGACCCTCAGCATTGAGGACGACGACTGGTAAGGTGGTAAGGTATTCATTTTTATTAAAAATAATAATAATAATATTATGAACGTAAAGCGAGTACGTACTCGTGGTTAGGTTACAGACGTAAGTCGAGGATTGATGTGAAACGGGATACGACTGTATCGACGAAACAATAGCCTTAATAACATAATTATATATGTACAGGAAATAATTATATTTCAATTAAATTTACTTTCATTATAATATATCCTGGTATGTTTATAGATTGGCGGTTACAAGACTTTTTATCTTGATGTAAATTTTCGAAGAGATATTTATTTTTTTATATTTTGGTTATTAAAATAGATTATGTTAAAAAAATATTTTTATTTCGATGAAAAATATGTCAATAAAACCAGCCAGACTTTGGAATTAGCTAGAACTTGTGTATCGTGGTCTCAATTTGAAGTAAGTACGTAGTACTTAAAAAAATCAAATTAATTCTTGAGCGATATAATAATTCGATGCTTTAGTGTTCCTATGAAGTGAAATAGATTGCCTCTAGATATCGGCTGCGCTCAATGCATGACCACTTTCTCAAAGGACTAAAAAGACATTTTTGTTTTGCAGAGCAACATAAACTGAAACAAAAACGCCCTTGGAATGATTCTGAATCATCAAAGGGCGTAACAATATTATTATTATCTTTAATTGCTACTTTTCCTTCCATATTTTTGTATTATTTATAAATAATGTTGTGTTTTATCTCTTATCTTATTAAGGATTATAATAAATATACAACTGTACCGCAATAACTCGAGACTTAGTACCTATGTCTTGGTTGATAGAGATTGCTTTCTGGCAATAAATTCGTTAATTTTCACTTTTTGCCCATCAATTTTGTTATTAAATAAGTGAACAACTTTAATGTAAATCGAATATTTTGCCTGCCGTCGTTTTTACCGCCGCACCGTGGCACAGTTGCTAAGCCGTTTGTTTTCTGTGCGGGCGTCCTGGGTTCAATCCCCAGAAGAAGATAAGTTTATTTAAATTAATTTCTCACGCTAATATTGCCTCTCTAAGCAGAAAGAAATCTGGTTAGTAAAAAGAAATTGCTATATGGCAATGGTCTCAAAACTTGGGCAGGGTGCAAGGAAGCGCTTATTGTTATTATAATATTTTTAAAGTTAACGCATGAATTGTTTTTTTTTCCCTATCGGCTTTCCTTATTTGCTTACCTATATGGAAATTAACTACATATAAAAATATTCGATTTACTTAACAAGCTAAAATGACCTTATAATTCTGGCGAGGTTCATGGGTGACATATGTGTGATAGCATTGTTAGCTCATGTATAAGGACTGTTAATTTCATTGTTTTCAAATCAATTTCTCAATAGATGGTGTCACAAAATAGTTTCTCCGTCACTTCATAGATGATGTTGGTGTTCTCGATAAGAAAGCATAGATGGTGAAAGTTGCGCAAGCGCAAAGTGATCACGAGAACCTCCTATAATATTCCAACTTCATCGCCATTGAGATATATAAAAATTGTCATAAAAAACTTAAATATAATAATTGATGGAAACATTATTTTCTTCATTAAAACTATTATTTAAAAAAAAAATCTTTGGATTAGTTGACGGATGGAATTAAAATCAATCTTGAATCAATTCAACTTTCTCACAGCACATTTTATCGCACAGACATTTTTTCAAAGTTATTTACATACATACATACATACCATCACGCCATGTCCCTTACGGGGTAAGCAGAGAGAACCGAGCGCCATACTTCTCTATTTTTGCACACATTTCTGGCTTCCTTTACATCCATGCATCGTCTCATACATGCTCGTCGATTGTTCAAACTTTTTATGTTTCCTTCTTTCAAAATATCATTCACATGGTCATGCCATCCCTTTCTGGGGCGACCTCTGCTATTCACTCCATCTCTAGCACCCATGTATATTTTTTTGGTCAGTCGTTCATCGTTCATTCTTTCTATATGTCCAAACCACCTTAAAGCATTCACTTTCATTTTACATATAATATCATTCTTTAACATGCATTCTCTCCTTATGTCCTCATTTTTTATTCTATCATATATCGTTATTTAAATGTTATAAAATTACTTTCAATAATTACTACAAAAAATGCAATTTGTGGACAGTAAAATGTCCATCTGCGTGATGTGCTCACCACCACACGCTCTTTAAATGAGTGTCAAGAATCACAATCACAATCGTACCAGATAATTTATTTTAAGCTCGATTCCATTTCTGCGATTAAACCCATCAAAGGCGAACCTTGATATTTTAATACTGAATGGGCTGGCACAAGGTCTGGCCTGTCATTGGAGTCGCTGTAGATCGTCATAATCATTGGACGATTCTCAAAATTTGTTGATAGATTGTGTCCAATATTCCTGATCTACCGGTTTTAACGATTCGATTCAAATCCTTAATTTAAATGATTATTTTTAAATGTGAGTTCACCTTCTTCGTCACTATAATATGTCCCATAACTGTCTTATTGATCCCACCAGGGGGCAAGTCCGGTCAAACAATGAAATCAAAACCCTTGTGATTACCCATATTGTGAGTATAATTATCATATGGGGTCCTTCCGTTAGTATGTATATACATAGTAATATGACCCTTAAATATAAAGAAAATACGGCATAAATTCAAACTATAAAAACACACTTGGATGATAGGTATATTTTTGTAACTGTCGATTTGTTCAAAAGGATTTATTTCTCTTAACATATCAACAAAGTTTCAAGCCAAGATACGCGAGTTTTGTATGCCAGGTCTATATTTTTCACGGTTTTCCCCACTATGAAGTCAAAAAACACCAACTCAGACGCTTCGCAGCATACATGTTATATATAATATATGGATTTACTCATAATTCGGAGTAGAATATTTAGTGTGTCTGTGTCTGTGTGTGTGTCCCCCTTATAACTTCTGATCTGCTCAATGCATAGAGCCCAAAAATCCAAAAAATATAGAAAGATATAAAAAATTAAAATATAACAAACTTTGTAATACTTCTACTTTACAACTTGGAAATAAGTTATAGCGCTTTCCAGATTGCGCTCATCATCACTAACCTTTTGTTACAATAAAAAGTTAATAAATGGTAACTGATGATACTGATACAGTAATAAAATGTTACTGATGATGAGCGCAAGTTCGAAAGCGCTATAAATTATTCGCAAGTTGTAAAGTATTACAAAGTTTGTTAAATTTTTATTTTTTAAAAGCGAACTTCTACAGAGTTGCTCACGCAAAGTTTAAAGGAAGATATATGTCTACAAAACTTTTATACTCAGATTTTTGAATTTTTGTTTCAATCAGGGGTTATCGACTTTTGAATTTTTACATTATTTTCCATATATGTCAGAAAACATAAAAGCTGGAAAGCTGATATAAATATAGACAAATACAAAATTACAAATTTGTTTTTGTTTTAATTCCAGAGTTTTTCAAAAAAAAAAATATGATAAATTTATGTGTTTAACTGCCTTATGCGTGAAAGTGGTACATGTACAAGAAAAGAAACCCTATACAAAACTATAAACATGTAACATTAAAACACAAAAAAGTAAAAAGAATAAAAATATGTACACCAATGAAAAACAAATCTTAGATGAAACCTGATACAACCCTATGGGAGGGAAGGGAAAAAAAAGAAAACCTACATAAAACTATAAAAATAAAACATTTTTACACAAAAAAGTATAAAGAATAAAAATACGTACACCAATGACAATTAAACAATTCTTAGATGAAACCCAATACAATACTATGAGAGGGAAGGAAAAAAAAAGAAAACCTACATAAAACAATAAACATATAACATTTATACACAAAAAAGTTATAGAACATTGTAGAAATGCATCTCATATTTATTAAACAATTTTTCATAAAATTGAATTAAGTGACGACATTGTTTCATACAATTTGTAAGTCAGTATGCACTACACAATATCTACGGGGACTCAATAGTTTGATACTTAATCTCCAAACAAACATACATAATTTCATGCTGTTTTTATATTCTGGGTACGAAAAAAGACTGTCCACCATACTATCCTATCCTGACATAACTACATGTTTTACATAGAAAACAACATATAATAATAATAAACCATCAAATTACCTAAATACACATACGTCACCATGCAAAAAGCAGCCATATTAAACACACGCAGACTGGTGAGGAAACTCCTCCAAATCGACGACACTACAGACATTACTAACACATAAATACTACACATGGCACCAACACACAAAACACCACATTTTATACACTCAGTAAGGATAGCACTTGGCAGCATTGCTCGTGCTACCCCAAATCCCACCAGGTGATAAACCTGAGAAGGTGTTAAAGAGCCCGAAATAATAATAATAATAAACCGTTTATTTGTTGCTATTATTGTTACATCACATAAAAACAGAAAAAAATATACAAATTTGAACTACAATAGACAACAAAAAGGATATTGCTCAGCTGCGCACTATCAAGTATCCCTGGAGTGCTGCTGGTTTTCAGCAAAGCCTTAGGACAACACAAAACATTGAGGACAGACCACATGTCATAACCTATAAAAATTTAAAAAGGTATTTAAAAATAAAATGTATTTCTTCCTTCTCTTTTTTTTACTGCTGGCACCCTTGTTGGTTCAATAACCATATCTTGCAGTGTTTCTTAAAATGTTTATATATTTGTGTTGAAGTGATTATAATTTGGTACGTATTCTTCAATTAAACATACTATCCTCATCGAGAGTTGGATTTCATGTGTTACATGTAACCAGTAATATAAAAGCCTGATAAAAATTCTTTAAATAATAAGTGTGTATATTTAAAATTTTCATGCCGTTGGTAAAATTATTACAAACTCAGTTATCTATTTTATTTTAAAAAAACTGTGCACTTTTTCGAACAAATAATAAAGTCAATCGAATCCAATCATTGCTTTCAAAGTGTGTACACTTTGTACAAACGCGATTATGAATATTTGCCTTATTGGGGCGTCATCTGATTAGAGGCAGCCCTGTTCTCGGGAGCGGCACTTGTCAGGGGCGGAATGGAGTAATTGCTTTCTGTGAAATAATGTTTGAAAATATTTTGCCGAATTCACTTGGAAATTTGTGATGATTAAAGGAGCAGACAGAGAAAGATATGAACAGTTGTAATCTTCAAAGGTTTTTGAGTATTTGATCGAATGACGCCATCAATTCGTTGATTGCGAATAAGTTTGAAGTTGACGCTCATGGCTATAAGGACAAGAAGATGAGGCCACTCAGAAGAGATTTGTTGCTCTCAGAGGCGCAAAAAAATACACAGAATTGGAAAAATACTCACAAAGCGTTTCGAGATGTTTCGTCTCCTTCGACATAATGAAATGAACGTTTTTTTTTTAAATCGAACTAAGAACTGTAGGTATGATATACAAGATTTTTCTGATGCTATGTTTTGATATTTTTATTTTTTGAATGCACTGTTGAGGAAGTAATGTTATATGAGTGATGTCATTCTTGTGTATTCCAAACTATACTTCATAATATGTTTTTTCAATAAGTATTGATTTTTAATATTTTATTACTTTTATCTCTATCTTAACCCTTAAGCGCGTCTATGTTTACATTTTAACTTCTGTATGGGATATATTATGATTGCACATATAAATCAACTTCATTATTTATAAAACAAGAATGTGTATGTATGTATGATGTGTAATTATTTTTCTCTTAATAAATAAATAAATAAAATTGAAAAATAATTTCCCTTCATATACCTATTCCAAGGGTTGCGTATTTGCAACTATAGAAATATTCGATTTACATACAAATTGGTACAATCATTCTGGTAGGGTTCTGGGGTGACATCTACGCGAAAGCACTGCCATCTCATATATAATGACTGTTGTTTTCATTGTAAATAAACCAATTTCTCTAAAGATAGCATGATATTAAGATAAATATAGATAATATATCTAAAAAGTCTTCAAAGGTTCTAGGATTTATACTGAGGTCATCGAAAGAATTTCAGTCCCCTATCCTATCGATATCTTTGTACAAAGCGTTTGTCAGAAGTACTCTCGAATACTGCTCAGTGGTTTGGTGCCCTAACTATCAGATACACTCAGGAAGAGTTGAAAGCATACAGAGAAGATTCACACGAATCCTTGCCTATCGTACTGGAGTCTCAGATCAACTCGAAACGTACAATGATAGATTAAATTATTTCGAAATGCAATCACTATCATATAGGAGGAACATGACAGATTTAATCACAATTCACAAAATTATTCACTGTGACTTAAGTGCCCCCAATTTGCTCGAACTTGTTAAGATAAATATACCCATAAGAACATGCTCCAGATTGCGAATCATTTTTAGCATCTCACATTACAATACAAACCTGGGCTTCCATGCTCCTCTACCACGGTCACTCAGACTATAAAACAAACTACATTATCAATATGAAATTGTCGATATATTTTCACAATCACGGGCATTGTTCAAAAGTGCTTTAAGAACGTACCAATTTTGATAACATGTACTAGTTACCGCTTTGAATGTTTCTTGTTATATTAATGTTTGTTTGTTTTTTTAATTTTTTTTTATTGTTGTTCCTGCAGAAAATAATTTATTAAGTATGTAATCTTTGTGTAAGAATGCTGAATGTATGACTGAATGAAAATTATGTACGTGCGTTCATGTATGGGGTATGGATGATAATTTAATCGTCCAATCATTCCATACATTATATATATGTTCATAAATGCATGAAACCAGTGGGCTTCTAGCCTGTTTTTCATGCTTATATAAATTAATAAAAATAAATAAATAAATACAAGGCATAATTGGTGAACGTTGCGCAAGCGTATAAAGTGGTTTTGAGTTCCTGGTTCTTCTACAACATCCCAACTTCATAGAGATTGAGATGTTAAAAAGTTTGTCAATAAAAAAATAATCAAAAAAATGTACATTTATAGATATTTGGAAGCATCCATGTTTAGTTAACTAAACATATCGAGTACAGATGAGTGGTGGCTGAGCGGTTAGCGAGCTGGGTTTTTAATCCAGTGGTAGCGAGTTCGAATCCTGCCACGACCGATTTCGTTCACCTATAGCACAAGCATTTTTTGCTTAATTCAGGGAATGTGTGAGGATGTATATGTACTTGTTACCAGAGGCGGCTCGTGACTGAAATTATAGACAGTGCATTTTTACATATGTACCTACATTAATCTACAAATTTATTAGTATATAGTCTATACTAAAGTAGCAAGCGATAGAGATTAACCATTTTTGTGTTAGAATGAAATACATATAAATACATTGAATGTTAAGTACTCACGGTATATCTATTTAAAAATAAAATCCATTCGCCGCTCCTTCATTTGCGCAAATTCTTCTATCACTCGGTTGTTGAAATCTGGGATAGAAGAGATCAGATCTTTGTTTATAGACATCATTGTCAATGCATTCAGACGATCTTGCGACATAGTGTTTCTCAAAAATGTTTTGACACGTTTGAGCGTCGAAAAGCACCGTTCGCACTCCACAGTAGTCATTGGTATTGTACAAATTATTTTAAGAAGTTTCACTGTTTCACTAAAACACTCCACTAAATTGTATTTATAAAAAGTTGTAAAATTGATATTGCTCCATCGGCGTTGACAAAATCATCCCGAGAATAAAGAACACACAATTCACTTTTAAGTTTAACTCTATCCAAAAAGTCATATACGTTTGTAGTTATAGAAAATTCTTCCTCCGGGAAGTTGTTTTTATAAATGGAAAATTTATCAGTATAAAATAATTTGGCAGCTACTAAATGGTGAGTGTATTGGAAACGGTCAGTGATTCCAGCCTTTATAAGATCACAAACTTCTGCGCACAATGCTAAAAAGGGTCGATCCATTCGTCTTCTTTTTGCTTGGGGCTCATTTCTGTCATGTAAAGAATCTCTTATGTTTTGGATGCTCTTTTCATAAGATTCGATAAATGATTTGATTTGGATTGTATCAATCGACCGCCCTTGTAACTGCTTGAAAAGAATGTCGCAGTGGGGTAATACGTCATTAAAAAAAGAAAGCCAAAAGTTGAACTCTTCATCGTTGAGATAATGTAATAACATTTCAGCTTGACTTAAAGTATTAATATCTGTTTCCAATGAATTTGTTATAAGTTCCATACATTGCATCGAAGATCGTTTATGACCGTATACCGTAGCAACAGTTCGAATATTGTAATTCCATCTTGTTTGGGGAACAGATTCTATCTTTTTAGATACTATTTCATTTAGTATAGCTGTTCGTTTTGGAGAGCGAGAGAAAAAATTTGGAAAACTGTGTAAATGAGCGAAAAATTTCTTAACATGAATATTCTGTGAAACTGTTTTTTCAAGAATTAAATTTAGCTGGTGAGCATAACAATGCGTATAATATGCATATGGATATATCTCTCTTACTTTTGCTTGCACTCCATTTAAATGGCCGCTCATGACACTGGCTCCATCATAACTTTGTGCAATAAATTTATGTTGAATGTTATCAATTTGTAATAAATGTATTTCATTCAAAATGACTTGCGATAATCCCGAAGCGCTTTGATCAACAGGTAGTAAGTATTTCCAGAACCGTTCATAGATTACTCCTTTTACTTCGTACCTTAGAATTAATACTAACTGAGTGGAGGTAGATACTTCGGTTGTCTCATCAGCTTGAACTGATAAAAAATCGGTTTCAGAAATTTCTTGTACGATTTTCTCTTGACAAACTTTTAAAATTGCATCTAGTAGATCATTCTGAATTGATTTGGAGACTCCTTTAAAAACAGTTGCCTTTTCAAGGTGTTCTTTCATAGAAGAATCAATTTCAGAAACAAAATCTATTAATCCACGAAAAACTCCCTTATTTTTTGAATTTTCGCTCTCATCGTGTCCCCTTAATGCCAACTCAAACGCACCACAGAATCGAACGCAATTAATAATTCTAGACAAAATCATTCTATTTTGACGGACTTTCTCATTAAACTGTCTGACGGATTCACGAAAACCAACATCAAGTTGCTGTCGAATATCGGTTCTACCCAATAAACTCAATTGCATTACGTTATGTATATGTGATTGAGACAAAGTACATATGTCTCTTTATTTTTTCTGCAAGATGAGCTATATCTTTTACACCATTTTCACTCCACGATTTGTCACCACCAAATATTGTACATGGAAAACAAAAAAAAGAATTTATACGACTACAACCACAAATCCACGATGCTTTATTATATAGATCTTTTTTAGAAACCCGGTTTACATTTTTTGTTTTTGCTTTGCAACTTTGAATTATCTTTAATTGTGGTCTCGGTATCTCACAATTTTTAATAAACAGTTTTTGTTCGAACGATCGTCGATTATTTTTAATAAAATCAATATTAATATCCTTATTCTTCTTATGGCCAGTGATATCTATAATACACGAATAAAAAAAAAGTATTTATAATAAATTATGGACCTTTAAATTCACTCACGAAATATAACGAACCACTACATATAATTTAACGATGAGACAAGCATTTCTAAACACAACACCAAAAAATCAATGTTAATTTGTTATATTTTATATTTTACCATTAAAACGTCTTGACATTTTTTTGTAAAAAAAAACTAGGTAGGTATACATCAAAAACACATTATAATTACACAAGCTTGCTGAAGCAACAAATTATAACATAAGAGTCAAAAATACACAAGTATTATTCTTACGCACTAATTAAAAACAGGAACGTGAAAGTAACTTCGTTCTTTGAAAAATAGTAAATCAACGTATTGACAATTGACAACACAGTATAAATACAATATGTCATAATATTTCTTCAGATAACGTTGTACGTCAGTAAATGTAAAATAATCCTTACTAATAATGAGTAAATTATTTTTTATAACGCAAGTTTTATGTTATTCATAATCAGCGTTGACAATTTGTGGGGAATTCCCCAAATTGCGGGGATCTCAACCTCAACTCTCGTTGGCAACGCTGTTCATAATTATGGACAATATGATCTTACTCGTCAATGCGCAAGCGCCGGCAATGCACGGAGACGATATATTTCCATCCTTTTCTAACGCATATATACCAATGAAGGGTTATCCGTATCGCTCAAAACAACGGATTGAGCGAGTTTATATGAGATCTTTGACCAAAATACGTGCAGAATTTATTATGCACACAATCCTTTATACGCAAGCGCGGAAACTTTTCGTGGACAGTTCTTACATATAATACTGGCAAATTTAAATATTAAATTATATTATAATGTATGTTTGCAAGTGTTTTAAGTTTTGATTAAGTTTTAGGGATATTTTATTCTTTTAAATTTATCAAGTAGTGCAGTGCACATATGCACACACTAAGGAATCGCCTGTGCTTGTTACTACTTATGACTACAAGGACATATTCATATTATTCATTCTTAAAAAATATTTAAAGCATTGCTTATTTGCTAAAGCATTGCTTATAAACTGAAAATTATCTTCTATCGTTAGGATCAACAGAAGTTTAAAAACTGCTACACAAGTTCATACAGAAAAAAATATAATTATACTGTAATCCCCCACAATATTTTATTATTCTTCACACTCACTAGAGTTCTTCTCACAGCTGAAAAATTAAAAAGTTCATACAGAAAAAAATATAATTATACTGTAATCCCCCACAATATTTGATTATTCTTCACACTCACTAGAGTTGTTCTCACAGCTGAAAAATTAGAAAGTTCATACAGAAAAAATATAATTATACTGTAATCCCCCACAATATTTTATTATTCTTCACACTCACTAGAGTTCTTCTCACAGCTGAAAAATTAAAAAGTTCATACAGAAAAAAATATAATTATACTGTAATCCCCCACAATATTTGATTATTCTTCACACTCACTAGAGTTGTTCTCACAGCTGAAAAATTAGAAAGTTCATACAGAAAAAATATAATTATACTGTGATCCCCCACAATATTTTATTATTCTTCACACTCACTAGAGTTCTTCTCACAGCTGAAAAATTAAAAAGTTCATACAGAAAAAATATAATTATAATGTAATCCCCCACAATATTTGATTATTCTTCACACTCACTAGAGTTGTTCTCACAGCTGAAAAATTAGAAAGTTCATACAGAAAAAATATAATTATACTGTAATCCCCCACAATATTTGATTATTCTTCACACTCACTAGAGTTGTTCTCACAGCTGAAAAATTAAAAAGTTCATACAGAAAAAATATAATTATACTGTAATCCCCCACAATATTTAAAAATAAAAAGTTCATACAGAAAAAATATTGTAATCCCCACAATATTTAATTATTCTTCACACTCACTAGAGTTGTTCTCACAGCTGAAACAAATTCGCAGTCGACACGTTGTGCTGCACAGTCTAGAACGCTGTTGACTGCATATACACATTGATAAACGTCTTTGGCACAAAGAGTCCTGTATAGGGACTGGCTACCTTACAAAAAAATGTAAGCTAAAAAGGGAGGAATTATATACAAAATTCAATACTGAGGCTTGAAATAAATGCGACATTTGGACCTATTCTACTTAAAATTGTAAGTACATATAATAAATTCGAGAGTTTTATCGTCAAATCTCTATTTTTATGTCCATCGCAATTAAACACCCCAAACCGCGAAAACTTCATAGTCAAAATAAATACTTCTGCTGTTTGGGACCAAACATGGGTCTATTAAAATTAATATAATGGAAAACTTAATTGAAATTAGAGCGAAATCGTTTGGCCATAACCGAAATTAAAATGGCCGACAAAAACTTTAAAATGGTGATAGTCATCAAATGGGCGAGCTCAAATTGAGCGGGTTAGAGCATAAAAATAAATGCTTTTTTAAAAAAAAACATTGTTTTATATTTTTATTTTGAATCAAGGATACATAACTTTCGGTTCTTATAACAGAAGATACTAAGACTTCATTTGGTTAATGGTTAAGATGTTAATCAACGAATGAAGCAAAAAGACTACACATTTATCGTCTTACTTATACACGTAAACTATCGAAAAAGTTTACTTATAAACCGTGACTATCTTTATTATCACACTTTATTTAGTAGACCTCAAGTTAAAACGGGTCAAGAGGTTGTTTAACGCTTGACTAACGCGTCACATCAAATATTTCAAAATGGCGGACCTTTCTCATAATATGATCCGACGAATAATTGAGATTGACTGAAAAATTTAATCCTTATAACGTTTTTCCTTGTTACATCGCAGTCATGTTTTAATTGACTCAATATGGCACAACGCGGTGTTTGTTTTCATTTTCCGTTGTCAGTTATCCAAAGATTACATGCATTTATCTATTTTTTGATATCTGTGAAGCCAATGCGGCCATATGAAAAAAAAAGAAATGAGAAAAAGAAATGTTCGTAAATAATTCGTCACATCTTAGTATACGTTTATAAGTTAGAATTTTTAATACAGATCTTAACTATTTAAGTTGTGATTATCTAGTTGCGCGTTTAGTAAGCTTTTAACGAAATATAATAAGTAAGACCGTGAGTATTTTGTTTGGTTTGCTTGCACTAGACACTTTTATAAGTTATTCAGAATCAATCATCTTCTTTGCCCTAGCCCTTGTCCCATTTACTTGGGGTCGGCCCCTAATTCATTCTGTCCTCCGCGTTCTCCGAACGAAACCTGACCTCTTAAGACCATTGGTTATTGCGGGGATCAAGGTGGTGTGGCAGACCACATCTCGAAATTTCTTTCGAGCGCGCGCCTAGCGACGGCAAGTACATTTGTTTATCGCTAGGCCGAGTTCATCGCCCGCAACTTCAAACTGGTGACAATACTCCTCAACTGGGTATGACACTTCAAATAAATAAGTCTAGAATGTTCGAGGACATTGAACTTGCTACCCCCAGCGCAGCTCTATTTAAGGGAGTCTACACCTCTACACGTCGTCACTTCATTTCCGTATTTCATCTGTCACTTCACGCCGCCGTTACGACCACGCGACCACTGATCGCTTCTCGACCACGCCGTCTCGCCGACACTACATCTCTCGACCACCGGTCAATCTCTCGACCTCGCGAGCACGATGGTTCTTCACCATACGAATAATCGGACACTTCGACACACTCGATCGTTATACCTACTCATCGTGAGAAAGTTCCTTTGTAAGTCAATTTATCAATTGTAAATTTACCCTTTAAACTAACTATTAATTGTGATCAATATAACTACTCATTGTAACTTTTGACCATTCTTTCTTCTTCTCTCTCAACCACTTTCATTGTGTTCTTATTTCAAATCATATCCACTTGGGATGTAGTAAACTCTCTTTACTGGTAACCCCTCTGGTTACCACTTATATTTATTAGTAACCCCTATGGTTAATAACTACTTTTGATTGGTAACCCCTCTGGTTACCAAACAGCTTTAGTGGTAAATGGTCTACCTGGTCTGCTCCCCCCCACCATTCTTTGAATCATATAATCATTTGACAGTCTCATAATATTTCCATACCGTCTCAATCTGTTAATAGTCAGAGAGATAGCAACGTTTTCGATGAATCATTTTATAATGGCTATTTTTTTTATATTTTCTTACTTATTGAACATAGTTATGAAAAACGTACGTCTGGCACCATGGAGTGGTTGCGTTTACCAGTGCGCATCCTGTTTATGAGTTAAAATTGCAGAATTTAACATTATTTCAATATAATTTGTACTTGTATGTTATTTGTTCCTATGAAATCAGTCCGTTTGTGAAATGTGTACTTACTGTTACTGAAATATGTGAAAAAATCACTAAGTTTCATTGTAATCACAGATAGATGGTATAAGAGCACAAAAAGGACATACAAGGATACAAATGATAGTTAAATCTGCAAGTTTCATCTATAGAAAGGGTAAATGCAATCATTCAGGTGCCAGACTTACCTCTTTTATATCTATATTCGATAAAGAAGGACACATAAAAAAGCAGCCATTGAAAAATGAATTGTTTAGACTATAAGATTCAGAATCTATCAAGGTGACTACATACATATAACAGAGATTCCATAAAAAATCTTACCGGAAACTAAATAGATATATGTAGTTTAAGCCTTAAAAATTCCATCTTTTCATTATTTTTACTGTTCAAGAAACTTTAATTATTTACCTGTCTTTTCTGAACATTTTCTTATGAATCGTTCTAAATCTATTTCCTTGAATTTAAATCAGAATTAATTCTTCAAAAGACGAGACATTAAATTGTTCATTAGAATGATTGATTTCTGTATTATGTAAAATTACCGATTCCTTTACTGTCTTACACAATAAATTTTGTCCTTTCGCTAAGAATTACAATTGTCGGCCACCATGGCTCAGTTGGTTAGGTATCTGACTGCTGATCCAAAGGCCCGGGTTCGATTCCCGGTGGAGACACAGTTTTTAATTGTGTTTTTAGGCTGGATCTGTGAGACGATTAATATCGTAAGTCTCCAGAATGTGGCAACTTGTTATTGGGTGCGTGTTAAATTTACATTTGACATAGTACCTATTAGTTGCCCGAGAAGCAATATTAAATAAATAAATAAATAAATTTTGCATTTTTTAAGAGAATTTTCGTTACTTCGTTTTCTCGGGAGTAATCATGTGTAGAGTACTTTTTATTTGTTTGATATCTCATTTTAATTTTATTCTAGTTGTTTAGATTCTTTGCCGACGTCTTAGGTTTGATTCCCGGCTGTGTGGAAATTAATTATAAATAATTTCGCACGCAAATCTTGCTTTGCTGGGCTGGAAATACTGGTTGGTGTGAAGAAATTTCAGCACCTTGAAATTTCCTATCTCACGGGATGCAAGGATGTGTTCATAATAAAAAAATAAATACATAAATAAAAAATGAACATTTCCTTGCACCCTGCACAAGTGGAGAGTTTATTGCCGTATGGCAATTTATTACAATTAACCAGTGTTTCAAGCAATATTTGCGTGAAAAATAAATTTAAATAAATTTCTCTTTTACTGGGAAACGAACCCAAGACGCCCGCACAGAAACCAAACGGCTTACCAACTGTGCCACAGCGGTCGGTAAAAAATAAATACAATTTAAAAGAACGATCCATTGTAGTGATTCACTTTATGAGGTCATGAACTCCCGCACACCTGTCACTGGTTACTCCGAATTGTGGGATGTACTATAAACCCAAAAAATCTGTCTTCGCAATCGTTAAAATGGCGTTGAATTTGTTCCATTTTACAAAATAGGCATACTTTCCCTTTCGCTCGGAAGTATTAGAGGATAATTTTTCCTCCATTGTCGTCAGGTATTAAAATGGTTATTGTGTTACCATATTGGATATGGTCGTTAAACAAACGAAATCCGAAATAAAAATATTATACAAACGCCAATACCCGTATTCACAGACAAATCGTGAGGAAGCCCTAGGCCTATAAGCTACCTTGAAGGCGATTTCGTTATTGAGAGTGCATGCGACGTGACATACCTTGAGGAATCCTCAAGCATTTCAACAAGACGTTTTACTTGACATTTTGTTATTCCGAGAAAAATATGTCTGTTCTGAGTATACGCATTCTGCTACCTACTTTGATAGTTCGAACATTCTTTCAAGTGTCAAATAAAACAAAAAACAAAACAATAAAACAAAGGAGAGAGGAGACAGAAAATTTTAAATACATACGAGAAAACGAGTGACGAATACTCTGATTCTTTCTGTAGAAAGATAGTCTTATATGTATATAGATAGTCTGTGTATAGTCTTAGAGATAGCAACGTCAAAAAAAAATTTTTTTTATGGCTGGTTTTTTGAAATTTCCTTCCTTATTAAATAAAGGTATGAAAAAGTTGTCTGGCACCTGGGAGTGGTTGAGTTTACCAGTGCGCATCCCCTTCCTATAGATGAAAATTGCAGATCTCTTATACTTATCATTTGTACTTTGTAAGTCATTTATGTGATCTTATGCCATCATCTGATTACGATGAAACTTTGTGATAATATGTTCAGCAGGCTAAGTCTGTAAGTAGATCTCGACCGATAAATGTCGAGATTAACTGTCAAAATAACGACTAGTCGATATTTTGACAGTTTTGGTAGTCACTAAGCAGATAACGCGTCGAATCGTTCTCGCCCACTTATTTGACGGCGAGATTGGGTCGACATGGTCGACATCGAGTCGAGAGACAAGATCTAACGCCGCCATGTTGAATAAAATGTCATTTTTTACGCGAACACTGCCGAATTTCATATTTATTTTGAGAATAATTATATATAGGGGTTAAACGACGCCGTTTAAGAGATTCTTCAAACCCTTTAAATATTCCGCGTAATTCATTTATTGCTAATTACCGCGTAACAAAAGTTTTATATGGTTGTATATTTATTGGAAATATGCGTCCGTACTTAGATTATAACATTATAATTCTATGCGTCCGTAAATGTTTTCCGTGGGTATAGATTTGAAATAATTTTTTGATTTTGAGAAAGTATTCTTGTAAGCGATATTATCACAAATGTATTTTAACACTTAACAAAAAAAAATTCGGCATAGTTTTTCCAAAAAAAAAACAACACGCTGCTGTCATCACACTTGATAAATTTATCGAAATGTAATTAAAAATAACTCTTAAAATTACTCTCAAAACATTCAATAAACACAAAAGAAGTTAATTTAATCGTATTATAACTTGCTTTCGTACTTAAAAATATGACCATATTATATTTATTTAACAAATTTAAGTAAACAAATTTGACATTTATTCAAATCATGGGGAAAATATTGTGTATTGCCATAAATGATAATTCAAAAATGTACCGCAAGCCAGCCTAACGGCGACAAATACTAATAAGTGCATTTACGAACTCGACAGCGCTTAGTGACTACGAATTGTCGTCACGGGCGTAAACATGGCGAGAAGAGCGGCGATACGTTGTCGGATCTCGACTTTTTTACTGACTTGGCCTGCTGCGCACAGCTGTGACGATTTCTGAAAAAAAAATCTGATTTTTTTATTTTTTTTTTTATTTTACATATTACAGTAACAGTAAGTACATACGTAGATCACAAACGATCGGAATTCTTAGGTACAAATAACGTATAAATAAAAAAGGATACTTTTATAACGAAAAATGTCATCAATATCCATGGTTTTCTTGAGGTGAGGACTTTACTGCAGATGCTTCCTTAAGTGTGACATTTACCTTTAAGGTACTTTGAAGGTTTGTTTCTGAATGCGGGTATAAGAGTATCGCTTCCCGTCGTTGCTATTAGAGATTTTCGTAACACTGAGATAATCACCTCTCGTTCTTTTTCGTATCACCATTTCCTCTACTCTTCCTAATCACCACTCAACAGCTGGGAGGGGAGACGGTACGTTTGGATATAAAATATTGAAAATGTAACTGTAGTACCAAATACTTACAAATTCAAACGGTAGCCTCGCACATAATAAATAGCAAGGTAAGGAAGATGCGTTATTTCAGTTGATGTTTTTTACTCCTCGGAGTAATGAACTCGCAATTTTATGTGCTATGTACGGTGTGTTTATTCTAATTACTCAATCAAGGACCTAAGTACTTGTGGGTATTAATTATGGGTTTATACATACGGCATCGAACCCGTATAAACCCAATCCACGTTTAATGTTCTACTTAAATGCACTAATTCAGAATAGATATTATGTCAGGAGCTTATATATAAAATGAAAGAAATGAATGAACTTACAGTTTTATTTCCCAAAACAAATTATAAATTATATACTACTGTGAATCGATTATATATAGATCGACGATCGTCGGAGCGAAGTAATGCAGCGTGGTCCGTACAAAACGACTCGGTGTAGAGGAAGTTTCAACACGAATGTTTTCTGCCTGTTGGTACAGGTCGACAGCTCGCACGGGTGATCTGCGATGCGCACAACAGCTGCGCAGTCGCTGGCTGTGGTCCTTTTAGGCCCCACATACTCATTGGATTATTTTCAAAATTTGCAATATTTTATTATCTTATACTCAGACTCCTTTCGATTTTTTTATAATTGAAAAATAATAAAAACATAAAATATTTCAGTCACGCCAAGTCTAATTACTGGACTTTTCGGCATGTTCTCAAGACAATATCTGTGTATAACAAACAACATTACAGTAAAAAAAATCACAAACACACACGAAGAAGGATATGTAATCAGTTGATATCTAATAAATTGAATTGAATGGATATCTAATCAATTGACGGATGTCTAATCAGTACTTCTCATTTTTTCAATTTTCAAGTATTTCAAAGTGACCCCAAGCACAGGGAACCTATTTTTTTCTGAAAGAAAAATAAAGGAAAACAACTTTGTGAACTTCTACTTTTAACTTTTAATTTCATAAGTTATAACTTTTTCGAGATTTCTCTCATTTTCAGTAACTTATTAATACTATTAGTATTAATGAGTTACTAATATTTTCAGAAAAAGACAAAATAACTATGTAAAATCGAAATGTCAAATATTTGGCATGGTAAAATTGTAAACCGCTAGCCCTAGAACAGGATCACCTAGTTGGACAGCAGTCATCATAATAGTAATCATCATAATTAATATGTTACTAAAGTTGAGCGAAATCTCGAAAACGTTATTACTTACGAAATTAAAAGTTAAAAGTAGAAGTTATTTATTTTATTTCATAAAATTGAACTACAAAGTTTGTCACGAAAAATTTGAAGAATTATTCTTTTTCATTTTCAAATTGCCAAAAAGGCATACAACTTTCATAAAATGGCAAAGAAGAATTATATAGTTTTTATACTAAAATATTTAAATCAAATATTATTTAAGAGGGTGACTGCTGCCAAAGTACCTATTTTTTCAATTTGAATTTGCATCATTACTACAAAACGAATCATTTTGAAAAAAATAACCTAGTTAGTTTGGATGTTAATAAATAAAAATATACCTTAATTTTCTAATTATGTTTTGTATATATTCTTGTAGGAAAATAATAAGCATACCCCGAATTTTGACATTTATCTTAAATTTCTAAATAACTATAAGGTATAGAGCAATATATTTTTTATAAATTAAAGAAGATCAAAATATCTGGAAAAATAAGATGTAACGTTGCATTAATGCATCAGGCTAAGTTAATAAACCAAAAAAACTTTTATTTCGCAATGGCGCTGAATGGAAAATAAATGTTATTTAGGTTTATTTACTAAACCTGAAGCATTAATGCAACGTCACATCATATTTTTCTAGATATTTTTGTCATCTTTAATTTAAAAAAAAATATGTTGAACTACGCCTTATATTTTATTAACTAGTTGCATGTAACACATGAGATCCAACTGTCGATAGCGATAGTATGTATAGTTGAAGAATATGTACCAAACTATAAACCCATAGATACAAATTATTGAATATTTTCAGATATTTTGTTTTCTATACAACATATGTAGGTATGTATGTCAAGATAGGATAGTATGGAGGAAGATCCTTTTTCCTACCCAGAATATGCAAATTGCATGATGGTATGTATGTATGTTTGGAGATGAAGTATCAAACTATCAAGTCTTCTTACATATTGTGTATAGGCGACTGCCATACAAAATGTATGAAGCGATGTCGTCACTAAATTCAATTTTTAAAAAAATTGTTAAAAAAAAATTGAGATCTTCTACTACAATGTTAATATTTTTTATAGAAAATTAAATTATCTAGTTGGGGTGTTTCGGCTTTTTTCGATAATTGTAAAAGTTTTGGAAATATAGGCAGTTAAACTCATAAATTTATCATAAAAAAAATATTTTTCTTAATAAAAAATGTTTGAGAAACCCTGGAATTTTTTTGAAAAAACTAATTTGAGATTTTGTATTTGTCTATGTTTGTACCAATTTTCAGCGTTCTACCGTTTATGGTTTCTGAGATATATGGAAAAATAAAATAAAAATTCAAAAGTTGATAACCCCTGACTGAAACAAAAATTCAAAATTCCGAGTATAAAAGTTTTGTAGGCCTGTAACTGTTTATATATTCTGAAATTTTAGGCTCTGTAAATTGAGCGGATCAAAAGTTATAAGGGGGGGACGGACACACAGACACACACACACACAGACACACACACACACAGACACACACACAGACACACACACAGACACACACACACACAGACACACGAAATGTTCTACTCCGAATTCTGAGTAAATCCGTGTATGGAACATATATGCTGCGAAGCCTCTAAGTTGGTGTTTTTTGACTTCAAAGTTGGAAAATCCATGAAAAAAGTAGACCTCTCCATACAATTCTCGCGTATTCTGGCTTGATACATTGTCGATATGTTAAGAGAACAAAGTTCTCCTGAACAAATCGACAGTTGGAAAATTTATGATAAACGTTGAAAATCGGGGTATGCCATTATTTTTCTACAAGAATTTATACAAATCATTATCAAAAAGTAAAGATATATTTTTCTTTATTAATACCCAAACTATCTAAATTATTTTTTTTAAAACGATTTGATAAGAAATAATGATGGTGTATCAAATTGAAAAATAGGTACGTTGGCAGCAGTCCCCCCCTTAACGTGCTCATTTCATGAAAATACTAATAATTTTCCATACAAAAAATGTATACTTTGTGGTGGGAGTTGGTAGAGAGTAGTATAAAGTTGGCCATAGCTCTTCGTTTTTTATGTCACCCGGTAACGTTCATAACCACTAGTTTAATATTTAACAAATCTTTCTTGACTTTGATTTCACTTATTACAAAACAAATCTATTTCAAAGTAACAATAAAGCGAGTGGGTTGTGGCCTCTCCTCACTACCAAGTCACTTCACCAAGTATTCAATTTATGTTTGGTAAATATTCAGCATTTTAAATTATTTTTTATTTAAATATATAACTTTGAAATCTTGATAATTTTTCAATGCCATTTTGAAATTTAAAATATCAAATTTCAAGTGTCCTAAGCTTGGGGTCACAATGAAATATTCGACAGTAAAAAAAATGAGAAGCACCAGCAGAGGAGAAATTTGTTTAAGTTCATTTCTCCCGCAATTATAATATCACGGAAGAGATTGTCACATTGCAACAGGGCCGGATAAATCATAGAACAATCAGGAACAAGAAGTCAGGGCGGTTGTCTTAAAATTCTAAAGGTATGGGCGCTTGGTTCCCTTTGCGTACCCGGAAAGAGGCTCCCGCTTAGTCATTATAGACCCGATGTAAAGGAAAAATTAGATCCAAATATATTATAATGTAGTGTAAATTGGAGAGTTGAGTATTTGCCACAATTTACTTGCTTTTTATATACATTCCTATATGTCTCCTCTCTTAAACATGTTATATGAAATTAAAAGTTATAATTAATCGTGTGTATTGAATAAACAAGTAATTCGATAGAAGCAAAGATTAATACTTTTAAACGATTTCTTTATTTTATTAAGTATTTTTCTCAGAACTTTTCGCAACTTGACTTCAAAAACCAATAAAAACTCGTATTTTATATATGTTGAAGTGATTAGTTGAAAATAAATATCAAATATAGGGTAGTTGAAAAGAAACATTAACAAAATATTTCACATGGCAAATTATATACAAGATTTTTTCAGTCAATTATAAAAAATACTTTGTCGCTTATTTTTTTATTTACATTTAAAAATCGACAACTTACAAATAATATTTAAACGATTTCATCATCATAATCATCATCATCACTGGCTCCACAGCCCAGGATGGGCCTCCTCAAGGAATCGTCTCCATTGCACCCTATCTGTAATGTATGAATTTAGGGGTAGGTACCTAAAACACAATTTAATTATAGTGGTATCTACATGAGAATATTGTGTATTCCAATTTTAGTTTATTATGATTTTGTATATGGGCATTGAAATTGTTTTAAGAAAAATATTGTTAGCTTCTGGTGACCTTGATATTTTTTTTTTAAATAAAATGAATATGTTCTTGTTAAACAAGTACGTCTACATCTTCCTACGTTCCCTTAAATAAGCAAATAAATGCTTGTGCTATAGGTGAACGAAATCGGTCGAGGCAGGATTCGAACTCGCGATCACTGATATAAAAACGTTGTTTCATTCATTCATTCATACCATCACGGCATATCCCACAATGTGGGGTAACCAGCGAAAGGTGTGCGGGTGTGCATTGCCTTATAAAAGGAAGCACAACATATCTGGTTTTTAAATATAAATCGAATATTCTTTTTTAATTGCATATACGCAAACGTTGGTTTTTTTTCCCTATCGGGAGTCAAATGATATTTTTATTCACAAACATTTTTTTTCAAAATCTCAATAGAGACGAAGTTGGGTTATTGTAGAAGAACCTCAATAAGAAGGCATAATTGGTGAACGTTGCGCAAGCGCATAAAGTGATCACGTAAACCAGCCGATGACTGGTCATAAGCCCTGTAGGTGCATCAAGTTCCTGGTTCTTCTACTGGTACTTCGTAAAAATGTTTGTCAATAAAAATATTTTTAAATATATTTTTTTATGTGAAGAATAAAACTGTTTCTGTTATAAAAAGAATAAATATTACATTATCCATGGCCTTTTCTCTCCAATTCCGCACACCGGCTATCTGAAGGTCCTTTTCGACTCCATCCATCGTTGTTTTGAAGGTCTTTCTCGACTCCGTCTATCCATCGTAGCTTTATTTAAACAATTTATTAAATGTTAATAACATAAGTAGTGTTGTAACTTAACAATATGGAATGTTATTGGACTTATGTCCTTATGATCCCGGAGCAGCTGCTCGTAGGACAACACAAGGACTCCAGCAAATTCAACCTCAAATATGGGAATGAGAATCAAAAACAAAATCAGAATGTATTATAGGATATGCATGTGTATGATCCATAATGACGTATGGAATAGAATGTAGGGTTGATACAATCACAATAAAGAGCGACGTAGATGAGAAATTTCCAAACAATAGC
>CAUYVO010000102.1:47500-69761 GCA_963576475.1 Molanna angustata
AATGATTCAAACATAATATGATCAAAAATACCTTCTCTTACAGTAAACATTAAATTGGCACAAAGCACTCTTTTTATGGTTAATTGCCTAATACAAACACAGGAGATTTTTGGTACGCGCATGTGAACAGAATTGAGACGTCCGGGATCCCTAACATAGCGCTACATGGTCTATGTTCATAAATAAATAAACAAATAAAGAAAATTTTAGTCCGGTTTCATAGAGTCACCCTGTAGTCGCGACATTTTTATTTATTTTGAGTCAAACTTCTTTGGTAAACAGACTGAGTGCATTCAGTTGCCCCGTAGTCAACGGATGAGGATCTTTTACTTTACCACGTGGATTCACGGTCTCTCTGATTCAGTTTAACTTGTATTCCATATGTAATCCTGCAACTGAGGGAATTCTTAATGACTCTTCGCCTCACAGCTCCAATTCCATACGACTCACTTTGGCGAGTTGTGGAAAGACTGGACCAAAAGCGCCGCCGGGACTCAGAATATTAAATATGGCGGGTGTTTATAAAGTTGCTAGTCTTTCGCATTAGGTAAAAACTTTTCTTTTTTCATTTCAACGACTCATGAATTATGCGCTATCACTCTGTTTTATATCGTTATATGTCATACTATTACGCCATGATCGTACTATTAAGAAATGAAGAGAAACAGATCCACAATATACAAAAAAAAAACAAATGATAACTTTTTGGGTGTCGATATTTAAACCAAATTTTTGTAATTAGTAACTTATTTTAACTAGTATAAATTTACAATTTGACTGTGTGTTAGTAGAACTATAATTTGGTAACTAAAAACTTTTTTTTTAATAAATGCATTCAGTCTTTTTATATATGTTGTGATATCTGGTACTTTTAGTAACCAGATATAGTAAATTAACACACGCGTTTAACAATTACACAGTTTATTGTAAATTACAGTAAATTTATATATACAGAGTGAAGTACAATAATAAGTTTATAAATGAACCACAACGTGAGAGCACTATCATTGAACAAATCCCTGATCAATCGACTCCTCCTAACCTCAGACATTCCTTTATATTAAAAACCTTTCTCCCGAAGATTGCCGATTCCCCTGTTCGTACAATCTTGTAAATCGCTATACAGATTGCCTGATACAAGGCGCAACATCAATATTTTTTTTTAATATAAGAAATGAATATGTCCTTGTTAAACAAGTACATATACATCTTCCTACGTTTCCTACATTAAGGCGCCTGGTAAATTCTTAGCCAGTAGAAAGCGTCGATTACCGATGGTAACGGCGAGACCAATAGGAAACGTCGAACTTTCCGGAAACAGCGCGGAGATGCGTTTTATGTGGAAGATCTAAGGCGCGCCAACGAGACATAATCTATTTTATCTCCTGTTAATTATTTAGTGAAATTGTAATGTATATATGTAAAACAAGTACTTACATAGATGTCACCTAGAAGTACTTATTTCATTTTTATTTGAATTGGTTCTATATTAAAGTTTTAGTTTTATATTTGTTTTAAAGTGACAGTTAAGATTCTAAAAAGGAGGAACTAAAAGCATTTAATGTCGTTTCTCTTTTTACAGGTAAAATTATATTTGTTATCATTATTATTTATTTATGTTTATGTTATTATTACTTTTATTGTATTTTATAATTATTTTAAAAATAAATTTCTCTTTTTACAGAACAACGATTTAATTTGCTTAATACACTCCATTATAAAACGACATTATTGTTTAACGACAAAATCAATATACATAAAATGGTGAAACTTCATTTTGAATTTAAAATATTACCTGGAATTGATGGAAAAACAAATGTTTATAATATAATCTCAATCACCACAACTGATAACAAGGTTTATGCCATACCAGAAGATCTACAACCAGTGAGTAATCACAAAGAAAAAATAAAAACAAGTGCCTTTATTAAAGTAAAAAGAAGTATGACAAAAAGGTATCAAGTACGAAGAGTTTGGATAACGTTAATAGATGAGTTACAAAAAACATACATAGATGAAGATGGTAACTTACAGTTTGATAATATATATTTGGAGGAAATTACACAAAATAAAATACAGGAGAAAAAAATTAATGAAAATTTTATAGCTAAAAAAGATATTTGTAAACCTAATAATATAAAAAAATTAGCAGTTAATTTTGTTATAGAAAATTTTACGACAAAAACTTCTAACGTATCACAATGGATAACTATTTTTGAAAGTGAATGTACTCGTTTGGGAATTGAAGAAGATATTAAGAAAATTGAAACACTTAGGTTATTTCTGGATGAGTCATGTCTTGACTGGTACAGGTCAATGCTTATAAAATATACTGTAAACTCAGAATGGTCAACATGGAAAGATAACTTTTGTAAAACTTATGCAGACAAAGGTTGGACACCAATCAGGTATGCAATGTCATTCAAATATATACAAGGCTCATTATTAGAATATGCTTTAAAAAAAGAAAGACTTTTATTGGAAATAAATAAATCGATAGATAAATGCACTCTTATTGATCTGATTGCTACGGGACTACCAAATATTATATCTGATAAAATTGATAGAAACAACATGAAGGAAACTAGTGATTTATTTAATAACATTAGAGGTTTAGAAAATTTAGCAAATAAAAATCATTCAGAAAAAAAGACTAGTATTCAAAATATAATAAAAAAAAATTATATCAGAGACAAACCATGCAGGATTTGTGAAAGACAAAATAAGGGAATTCGTTATCATCCCGAATCATCATGTTGGTTCCAAAACAAAAATAATGATGAAAATAAACGAGAATATAATATAAGAAATGTTAATAACTCTGAATTAGAAACAGAATTAAATGAAATTGATCCAAAAAACTTATAATTACACCATTAATCAAAACTAAATTGTTAATAAATGATACTTTAAGAATCTGGGGAATTTATGACTCAGGATCAAATGTATCTTTAATCAATTCGAGATTATTGTGCTTGAAACATAATCAAATAAATAATAATAAGAAAAATATTAATTTAAAAACGATTAATGGTGTGAAAAAAACTATGGGTATTGTAACCTTAAAGATTAAGATTTTTGATATTGAGAAAAACATAAATGTTTTTGTTATGGATAAAGACAATTTCGATTATGATTACTTGATTGGATTAGATTGCATAGAAAATTTCAAGTTAATGCAAAATGAAAAATTAGAAATTACTCAAAAAAAATACATAAGCCTTATAAAAGAAAACGAGAATGACAAAGTAGATAATGAAAATAATAAAAAAATAATTCCTGGGTTCTCAGGTCATGAAATGGAAGAAAAAAAATATTCATATATTAATAATAATAAATATTTGGATATAATAAAAAAGAAAAAGGATGAAAGTAATGATGAATATAAAATAAACTTTAATGAACATATAGAAGTAGACAATTTTGAAATTTCAATAAATCATCTAGACCTCCAGCAACAGTCTAAAATAGATGAATTGATATATAATTATAGATCACTCTTTGCTAAAGATAAATATGATATAGGTATGGTAAAAGGATATGAAGCACATATTGATTTATTAATAGATAAATATTGTAGTAAAAGACCGTATAGATGCACTATTGAAGATAAAAAAGAAATAGAACAACAGGTATCCAATTTGTTAAAAAACAAATTAATAGAAGAGTCATATAGTCCTTTCGCGGCACCGGTGACTTTGGCATATAAAAAAGAAGACGGAAAAAGATCAAGATTGTGTATAGATTTTCGTGATTTAAATAAAATTATAATTCCTCAGTCACAACCTTTCCCATTGATCGAGGATTTAATGGTTAAAACGAGAGAATGTAAATTTTTTTCAACATTGGACATAAACTCGGCATTCTGGTCTATTCCTTTGAAAATTGAAGATAAAAAAAAAAACAGCATTTGTTACACAAGAAGGTCATTTTCAGTGGACCTGTTTACCATTTGGTTTAAAAACTTCACCAGCAATTTTCCAAAGAATTTTAAGTAGCATTATAAGGAAACATAAACTATCAGATTTCACAGTGAATTATATAGATGATATATTGATTTTTTCAAAAACATTTGAAGAACACATTAATCACTTATCATTATTATTAAAAGCAATTTTGAAAGAAGGTTTTAGATTGAAATTTTCCAAGTGCAACTTTGCACAAAATTCGGTGAAGTATTTAGGCCATATAATCAAGAATAACACAATAAGTCCATTAAAAGATAATTTAATTGCTATAAAAAAATTTCCTCTTCCGAGAACACAAAAAAATGTGCGCCAATTTTTAGGAAAAATAAATTTTTATGCTAAATATGTGCCAAAAATATCAATTATTTTAGACCCTTTACATAATTTGTTGAGAAAAGGACAAAAATTTATTTGGTCAGAAAAATGTCAAGAATCATTTGAAACAATTAAAACATTACTTTGTTCAACACCTATTTTAACAATATATAATCCAGATTTGCCAATAAATATTTACACAGATGCGAGTATACAGGGCATAGGAGCTGTCTTGAAACAACCACAAAAAAATGGAGAAGAAAAACCATGTGCATACTTTTCGAGAAAATTAAATGAAACTCAAAAAAAGAAAAAGGCAATATATTTGGAATGCTTAGCAATAAAGGAGACAGTAAAATACTGGCAACATTGGCTCATAGGAAAAAAATTCACGGTATACTCAGACCATAAACCACTAGAAAGAATGAATATAAAAGCCAGAACAGATGAAGAACTAGGAGAATTAACTTATTATCTATCTCAATTTAACTTTGAAGTAATATACGCTCCAGGAAAATACAATTTAGAAGCAGACTGTTTAAGCAGAAATCCGGTGTTAGAACCACATGAAAATCAGGAAGAAAATTTAAGAATCGTAAACTTAATAAAACTAGGGGATATACAAAATGATCAGAAAAATAATGAAGATTTGAAAAATAATAAAAATAAATTAAAATTGAAAGATGAAATATACTACAAAAAAATTGGAAAAAAAGAAAAAATAATACTATCAGAGGAATTTAGTAAAAAATTTATAGAAAATATACATTATCTTTACTGTCATATAGGAACAAAACAAATGCAAAATAAAATTATACCATTCTACACAGCAAAAAATTTAACTGATAATATTAAAAAAATCTGCGAAAAATGTGAAATATGCATAAAAAACAAATCTCGAGGAAAATATAAATTTGGACTTATGTCTCATTTAGGTCCTGCAACTTACCCATTTGAGATAATGTCTATAGATACAATTGGTGGATTTGGTGGCTCACGTTCTACAAAGACATACTTACATCTTCTTGTAGATCATTTCACGAGGTATGCCTATATTTTGATTTCAAAAAGTCAAAGTTCGAGTGACTTTATAAACCTTGTTCGAAAAGCGATGCAAGGAAATAAAATTGGTATGATTCTATCGGATCAATATCCGGGAATAAATTCAAAAGATTTTAAAAACTTTTTAAGTAATGAGAATATACCCATTGTCTTCACCGCAGTTAATGCACCTTTTTCAAATGGCCTGAATGAAAGGCTTAACCAAACAATCGTTAATAAAATAAGATGTAAGGTAAATGAAAGGAAAGGAAAATTGGCCTGGACGACAATAGCACATGAATGTATCCTAAGATATAATACAACAGAACACACAGTAACTGGATTTGCCCCTAAATATTTATTAGAAGGAAAAAATATTACTATTTTGCCAGATGAATTAAAACAGGAAAAAACACTTAATGATTTATTCCAAGATCGAAAACTTGCCTTAAAAAATACGATAAAATCACACAATTATAATAAACAACATTTCGACAAAAACAGGAAAAAATGCGAATTAAAAATCGGAGACTCTGTATTTGTTGAAAACGGAAATCGATTAAACAGAAAAAAATTGGATGAATTAAAAATTGGACCATATAAAATTTTAGAAAAAATTTCAAACTCAATATACAGAATAGATACAGGTCACAAGAAATCAGAATCAAACCTTTTTCATATCACAAAACTTGTTCCAATTATTGATTAAATATATAGAAAAAAAAATTGTATTAGCCAATGAAAAATTGTACTACATTAAGTATTGTTTTGTATAAAAATTATATTAATTAAGTAGTATTGTTTTATATAATTTTTTTTGGGGGGGGAAGATGTAAAACAAGTACTTACATAGATGTCACCTAGAAGTACTTATTTCATTTTTATTTGAATTGGTTCTATATTAAAGTTTTAGTTTTATATTTGTTTTAAAGTGACAGTTAAGATTCTAAAAAGGAGGAACTAAAAGCATTTAATGTCGTTTCTCTTTTTACAGGTAAAATTATATTTGTTATCATTATTATTTATTTATGTTTATGTTATTATTACTTTTATTGTATTTTATAATTATTTTAAAAATAAATTTCTCTTTTTACAGAACAACGATTTAATTTGCTTAATACACTCCATTATATATATACAAAAGTTGCAAGAAATTTTTTAATTTTTTAAACCCATCTAGAGACCTTCTCACGTCGACTCAATAGTAGTCCATTGTGATAATTTGCCTCCTAGATGTCATTCCATAGTCCTATCTCCTGGAAGAACTGTAAAATTCTTTGTGGATCGGTGTCTCTGATTTGTTTTTGATCAGTAATGTGCAAACCTATTTTCTTTACTCTTGTTTGCATTAGTGGGCCACATTCTGTAAGTAGATGCATCGGTGTTTCATGTTCATCCATGCAGAACCTGCATAGGTACATTTCCGATAAATTCATCGTGCATAGATGTTTATTGAGTCTACAGTGACCAGTTAAGATTCTAGTAAGAATCCTAAGGTTGTTCCTGCTCATTGAAAGGATCCGCTTAGAGTGTGTTGAAGAGAATCCTGAAATGAGTGCTTTTGAATGTCTTTGTCCTGGAGTAGATAACCAGAGTTCAGTGGCATTTTCAAGCATTCTTTGGTAAAGTGTTGATTTAACAATACTATTAGCTAGGAGACAGTGAGGCTCCGGCCCATAGGTAGCTGTGTCCGCTCCCCTATTTGCCAGAGCATCAGCTTCCTCGTTACCTTTAGAATTGGAGTGTCCAGGAACCCATCTGTGTTATAGCACATATTTCTGCCAGGAAGATCGTTGCATACTGTCCCAAGTGCTTGTGGATCTTCACCCTAGACACTTGCCCATATATGCCTGATCCTATACCATTCTTTTTCTTGGATCCATCGGTGTACCATATAAGTGCACCATTGGATTCCTGATACCAAACATCTGCTATTGTAGTTTTGGTTTGTATTTCTACATTGTATGGTTTTTCAAAGTTGTAAACAGTTAATATTTTATCTGTTGGGAATGCAAGTAGTTTGTCTTGAGATTCTATTTTGTTTAGATTTGCTTGGATTCCTAAATTTGTGTTTAGTTTATTTCCACTTGTTAGTCTTATAATACCTTCCTTTGCCATTTTTTTGCAATAAAAATATAATGTTTATCGTGAGTAATCTTTATTTATTTTTTCAGCAACAAACAGGTACAACTACTTAAAACAGTACTCTGTACTCCACAAAAAATGATCTTTGTACTTTTTATTTAAAACATCTGAATATTATCTGATATAAATAAATGTCTTTTATATTGGTTATCAGATGTGTGTGTCTCAGTATTTATTTAGTAATTTGATATTGCTTCTCGGGCAACTAACAGGTACTATGTCAAATATTAATAACATGTTGCCACATCTGGAGACTAACTATATTAATCGTCTGACAGATCGATACTGAAAACACAATCAAAAATTGTGTCTCCACCGGGAATAGAACCCGGGACCTTTGGCTCAGCAGTCAGATATCCAACCAACTGAGTCACAAGGGCCGACAAGTCCGAAGTATAATATGAAGATTCGATTTGGTTTCAGCTGATTCGAATCTGCATAATATTAGGGATTCAAACCCCGAATATACTTCAAAATTAAACCGCATGCACACAAACTTATATGTTACACATTCATCTACCCCTCGCTCACATTATGCTATTACATGTCATACATATAAACAATCTGGTATACATATTAACAGGGATGATAGTAGACCTCGTCAAACTAAAGTTTGCGGATGAAGTAATAGTAACATGCGCACAAACCAATTTTAGTAGAGGGATGTACTCTGATTTGAATCAACCAATAAGATCACTTGACGTTCGATGTTTGTGTCCCGAGTAGCGTGGTGATTCTTTCCCAGACCTTTTCAACAATACAGTAATAAATTGTATGTACCTACTCGTAATGTTTATTTAAGACTTAAGTGTTAATATAAATTATTGTTATTTTTATTTACGATTTACGTTTTAATAAAAAAAAAAATTGTTTCTTTACGATACGGGGATTAGTATAAACACGATCTAGATTTTTTTAATTTCCATATATACATATATGCTGCGAAGCCTCTTAGTTGGTGTTTTTTGACTTAAGAGTTGGAAACACTGAAAAATATAGACCCTGTATTCAAATCTCGCGTATCTTGTCTTGACACTTAGTCGATTTGTTAAGAGAACTAATATTATTATCTTGAACAAATCCACAGTTAGACAACAAAATATCTTAAAATATTATTTATTAATTTATGTTTAAGTGTTTATAAGTTTGTACATATTATTCAAATATGCATTCTATCGCCATCGATAGTTGGATCTCATGTGTTACATGCAACTTGTTTTATATCAATTTCTCAACGGATATTATGAAGAGATTATGATATTATGATTATTTTGCATATATGGTGTACACCGTACGTCGTATTACGTTATTCGTTATTATACACTTTGAATGTATTTAATAAATAAATACCTACTGTAGAAATCAAATAAAATATAAGATTTTTAAAATGCCTGGACACATCACGATCTGTCCTTTTAACGGCTATCTTGCGAAATATAAAGATTTGTACAAAAAAAGAAATCGAAAAGCATTTCAAAAGAGTACAACGATTTCTGATGTTTTTTTCAGAATTTCATCTCCAGCTCATTATGTATTGGCAAATACTGATTTTGCTTCAATTCATAAGTAAGTCACGAAGGTAAAAACGAATATAAAACAACGCTTAAATTTTACGCATCGCATAAAAATAATATTATATTTCTCCATACTTATTCCGAATTATATTATTTTTTCTCTCCTCTACGACTGACATTACAAAAAAAATTCTAAATATACAAGTACCTACACGAGACACTCTCTTGAAACATTGAAAAATATTATTGAGGGAAATTATATTTCTCAAAAGTGAGAAGGAGGTCTTTCTTTTTTGATTCTTTTTTTTGAGAAAAAAGAAAACATATTCCGACAATAACAATTTTTGTATTTTTTAAATTAAAACGAATGTTCTAGTACGCGTGTTATTCAGATCCGGTTGCTTTTAATTCATCTTTTTTTTTCAATGTCAAAAGGAGCCTTAAACGGAAGCTAACGAGATGAGGTCGACCACTTGTAATAATTTTCAATGCGAGTGCCAATTTTAATCTGACCAACAAGGTTGTCGGAAAATAAAAGGTCGGAATTTAAAAACGCCCTTTTCGAGGCTGGAACTGAAAAAAATAAATATGAAAAAACAAGTGTTGTAAAAATACTGGGACGATTAGGTTAGGGCTGTATCTAATCGAGAGATTTTGGCTTCTTGTATTGAGAATATATATGAAAAAAATGACGATGGCGATGTACAAGAAGAATTAAGAAATCAAATTAAGTAATGTACAAGAAGAATTAAGTAATCCAATGGGTCGGTGGCAGAGCGGTTAGCGCGCTGGGCTAGTAATCCAGTGGTCGCGAGTTCGAATCCTGCCACGACCGATTTCGTTCACCTAAGCACAAGCATTTATTTGCTTATTTTAGGGAATGTAGGAAGATGTATATGTACTTGTTCAACAAGAACATATTCATTTAAAAAAAAAAATGACTTAAATCGAACAAAAAAAAATTATATATGTAAATTACTGATTTAAAAACCATAATTCCCTAAAAAATATCGAAAATAATGATTTGTCTAAGTAGAATTCTGGTTATTAAATAATATTTTAATAATATTGAATCCAAATAATTTAATTAGGTAGGTACATACTATGATTTTACATAAATCTAATTTCTCGGAGCATAAACTATATAGAATAAACTCCCTGATATTGTCGGGAACGCTCATAAACTTGGCTGTGATCAAAAAAATGTCTATAGTCACAGCATTTGTGCTTTTATTTACCTACACATGTTTTTAATTATTATTTTTTTATCAACCTAACAATCAATGAAACAATAAATATAAATAGTCATAGAAACAAATTCAATGAAAACAATATATAATCATAGACCAATTTTGTTTGCGAATATTACATTATTTTTTTAAGCTGCACAGTGTAAAACGATTACTATTAAAATGTAATCAAAATTCAAAAAGGACAAAAAGAAGTTAAGGAAGGTTGTAGCATTCGTAGTCAAACTGAACAAAGCAGGAATCAGCTACCGTAAACCTCCATGCAGAAAGAAAGGAAGGTTGTAACATTCGTAGTCAAACTGAACAAAGCAGGAATCAGCTACCGTACCCCTCCATACAGAAAGAAAGGAAGGTTGTGGCATTCGTAGTCAAACTGAACAAAGCAGGAATCAGCTCCTGTAAACCTCCAAGGGTCTTTGAAATCGCATTTTTATATTTTTTAGTACCTATATCTAAAAATATCATCATTCTTAATAAAACATTATAGATGTTTTATGCCCTTTGAATGAATGAATTTTGGATATAATTACTTTGCAGAGAGGCAATCTGGAAGTTCGATTTGTTCTAGTATTACCAGAGGGTCACATAATGAGAAGACTCCCAACAAGACTCAGAGTTAACGGCACTATAGATGGTTTTGTGTTGATATGTCATGTCTGCAATGGTTCGTCTATTCTAATGTTGTTTTCTCATGATGACGAGCGAAAAAGATTCTATCATCAATGGACTCTATCATATTTTCTCTGATTCTTCTCGATGTATCAACAACCTCACTTCATTCTTTACTTTTCTATACTTACATTTACTTCACAGGATCACCTCAACAACATTTTGTTTGCTAGTTTGCTAATACGTTAGTTCAGCCTACAGTTCTCTCTGCTTTCTCTATTAAGAACACAGCGTGATATTTGGAGTTATACAAAATAAGAAATTTCATTTTTATTCGTTGAATTTAGCTGGTATTTCAACGACACCTCAACCCTTGAAAAATAATGAATTATTTTTATGTGTGGCCTTGAACCCGAATACCAGCAATCGGAATTATGAAGATTCCACGAATTTCATGGTCTCTATTACCCGACGATATCATTTCATAGTAAAAGGTTTTCAACAAATTTGGTTTATAATGAGAATTTGATATTTCATCAAAACTGTTTTATTTGATGAAAAAAAATACATTCTTGGAACAAGTACAATATATTTTATTCTATCCATTCCTTACCTAAGCAAATGCTTATGCCCTAGTGAACCGAAAAGATTGATTCCAGCTTCATTTGAAAAATGGTGCAGTGCACTATTTACTACGCCAATTATGTACTCAGTTATTAACATACTTTGCAAAGGTATGACTTTTTACTTCTAATGGCTTCAAAATAATTTATCTGCCATGAATATCTTACATGCTATCGCATCATATTCCTTTTAAGGTAGATAGAAAGAGCTCCATACAATAATTATTTATCGCCTAAGACAGGATGATGGGTCGGTGGCAGAGCGGTTAGCGCGCTGGGTTAGTAATCCAGTGGTCGCGAGTTCGAATCCTGCCTCGACCGATTTCGTTCACCTATAGCACAAGCATTTATTTGCTTATTTTAGGGAACGTAGGAAGATGTATATGTACTGGTTTAACAAGGATATATTCATTTAAAAAAAAAAAAAATGATCCAGAATTCTTAAATGGAGACCATGGTTTTATGAATTGGGGAATAAGCCGGCCTCAGAAAAAGTGGTCCGATGATATCGTCTACGTTTCTGGAAGGTGATGGTTCCAAAAAGCCCAAAAAAGACGGACCGAAGTACCAACTTAGAAGAGGCCTACATCCAGCAGTAGAAAGAGTGGAAGAAAAAAAAGACAGGATGGTTAGAATTCTACAGAATTGTTTTAATTCCTCCTTTTTCTCGTGACTGAGGAAGGCGAGCCACACTCAACAACAGTGTGTGTTGGGATTTTATGGTTTAAATTTGCTTCTCCTTTTTGTTCAAGAGAATGAATGAACATGCGGTTTAAGGAGTTGTGTAAATAAAAAATAATAATTATAACAACAAATATTTTATTTAAAATACTTATATAAAGGTTTTCACGGCGTGCTTTTGTATATACATTTTACAACCACAGTGCTGCAAATATCAATTATTTTAATATTTTACCATTATGTTATAATATAATATATAATAATTATTTATTTTTTATTGATTAATAATAATATCATGTTTTTTTTAATTTTTACAAGAAATAAAAGTTTCTTTTAAATGTATGTTTGTTATGAAAATCACGCTAAAATCAAGGATCGGCTGAAATAATCATCTTATAGTTTTATGAATAAATCCATCGACAACTTTTTCATAGCTGTACAGTTAATTTTTTTTACATAGTTTGAAAATGTTTACTCTACCCTGCTGACACCTGTGTGAGACGTTCTGAATCTCAGATCGTGGTTTGCGTCATGGATACATACATACATACCTACATGTATCGCTTGAATATCAACTGTACATAGTGTACATATTTCGACTTGCTTTTCAAATGTTAATCACATCCTTAGCTATCAAAGAAACAGAATCAAATTGGATTTTTTGCCAAGGGCTTTCTGATTTATTTATTAAATTTATTTAGTATGATATCATTTGCAAGATATTTATTTAGCTTTGTAGTTTTACTTTTGAACGATGATAGTTCCAATTTAAAATTTAAACCTGATTTCTTAAATGAAAAAAATTTAATCAAAATCTTATATAAATAATTCAAATAAAATTCCAAAGTACTAAAATAATTCAGTAAAGAAAATACTAAAATAATTCTACAGTTTATGTTACATTGAAAAAATAACCAATTTTTTGCATTTGGAAGAATAAATTTATAAATAAAGCGATTAAATTAGCGTGAAAATCAAAACAAAATACACTGGGTTCAACAATTTATAAACATTAAACAACATAAAACATAATCAAACATACTCAAATATGATTAATAATTCAATTTTAAGTTTTTGTTAACTTAAGCGCTCTGTTACTCGTAAAATAACTATCGATATGAACAAGTTAAAAAGTGACTCGCGAGTGCGAGTTGCATTATTGATTCAGTTTCAATACGTTTTCTTGTCATAAATAAACTGTAATCATCGTCATAAAACGTGAAATACCGTTCATTGGTACCTACATCTTTATGAACCAGGGAATTGTTAAATTATTTGTAAGGAAAGTTAAATTCTCCATTTCAATGAGGTGAGCCTCCATTTCTCACAAGAACCATTGTTTCATTTTATTTAGAATAAAACTATTACATATTCAAAACAAAAAAAGTATATAAATGGCATCAACTTATAAAATACCAAATAAACTGGATAGGTAGCTTTGTATGTGATGCCAATATTGCATATCCAAATTAAGCCTTGAATTATTTGCTTACGAAGACAGTGAGATTGTTTATGAAATCAATTATATTTTCATATTTTGTGTAGAACTAAGTACCAATATTTTTTTATCCAATGCAATTACATTATTTATGGTGTCAATTTCATTTTCAAAATTAGTCTAAATAAAATATACATATATTTATGATGACGGTTCCATTTACAAAATTAACATAGATTCAAATTTATATTTCCTGCAATGAAAGTGAAATGATTTACAATGTCAATTCCATATTCAAAATTAGTCTAAAAAAATTAAATACACAAATTTATAATGACGGTTCCATTTTCAAAATAAACATACATTCAAATTTATGTTTCCTGCAATGAAAGTGAAATTTGTTGTTATAATTATATTTATGATGACGGTTCCATTTTCAAAATTAACATAGATTCAAATTTATATTTCCAACAATGAAAGTGAAATTAAGTACTATGTCAATTCCATATTCAAAATAAGTCTTGAATAAAGAACATACATATTTATCTGCTATCAATGACAGTGTAAGTATTAATGAACAAATTTTAAAAATTTACATAGAATCAAATTTATATTTCCTGTCAAGTGAAATAATTTATGATGTCAATTCCATATTCAAAATAGGTGTAAAATTAAAAAAAATATTTATAATCAACGACATATGTAAGTGAAATCATGTTTAAATACACAAAAATGCATATATTATTTCAAAATTTGAATATAAGTAATTGAACCATGCAAAGTAGTTTATACAAATTGTATGCATCCTAGTAAATTTAATGTTATGAGTTTTAGCCATACCTACATTCATTTGTTGCATTTTAAATTAGCATAATTATTTATATAAAAAAAACGGCATTTTTGAAAAATTCATTCCTGTTTCCTGTGTACGTTCACATGTAAAACGGTCTACAAATGTAAATAATAAAAATAAAATAAACACAAAAAACCTCAATCATGGATAAAAGTATTTAATCCGCGCGGTGTGACGAAATGGGTCAATCTTTTGACATTTCTCATAATATAATATGTAAAATTCAGACGGATAAATTCAGAAGAATCAGGATAGGACATATATTGTTTTCTCAAAATGTTGATGTGATGCACTATCATTAAAAATGAAGTTTAGCGCAGAATGCGAAAACAAAATTTTTGTATATAATTGAATCTTTGGTAAAATAAGCGATAAATAAATACAATAAAATAATTATTTAACAATAAATGTAGACTTAAATATTTTGTATTTTTTATTTATAAATTATATCTAAAGGTACGTATTTTGGCACATTAATTTCTGTCATAATCATATGTTATATTACATATTTTGTCTATCTTCTTTTTTCCCACAGTTTTTTATACAATTTTACATATTATTTAAAGATAAAAAATCACCAAATCATAGTCACCATCCACAAAAAAAATATCATAACCCTGAATATTTTGAATTTTTTTATTTAATTTTTTAAGGACAATATAATATTTTTTTTGATATGAAATAATTAAATTTAATTTTAGTAATAATTAAGTAAGTATCATATATCTTTAATTTTATAATAATATATAATTTATTTTAATTTCCATTTATTTTGCAAAATTACGTATTTACACACAAGATTTTTAGAAATACTTAGAAAAAAAATTCGATTGTATTTTAAAATATATCGATCTATTATGTAAAAAAATAAAAACTAAATTATATCTAAAAATGTTGTTTCAATTGAGAAATGGGGACAACATTATTATATCTTATAAATAAGTTTATGAAAATTATATATCAAAACCTATCTACTGATTTTCAAAAATTAAAAATATTTGTTGTATCGTTTGTTTGAAATTAATATTTAAATTCAATTTGTTTTCATACATTCATGTAACAATGTACCTAATAAAATGAATAATTAATAATCAAAAAAATTAAGTGAAAAATGGTTGGTATGTGAACTAGTCGATTACAAGGGCAATGAGATAATATAGAAAGGATCTAATTGAAAATCATTAGAAATCAATTCTCACTGTTCCTTCATCTGACAAGTACATCCTGCTTTGAGCAAAATTCTTGTACAACATAGGGTCGTATTGCAGGAGTTATTTCAGAATAATGTAAGAAAAAGTTGAGGTCCAGTAAGCAGTATTCTCGCAGTACGTGACCTTACCTTTTTCTCAAATAACTCTCGTAATACGACCCATAATGTTTATAATGATTTAATTTTTTTATACTTTTACGAGAAATAAAAAAATTCTTTATTTATTTACTTTAAATATACTTTTAAAAAGTTAATATTCGTTTGTGCGATTGACGCATGCGACAAATGCGTTTGGCTCTTGAAAAATAAAGTATTGAATGGATTAAATAAAGATTGTACCTACAATGTTAAAAGCGATTTCGACTGAGCGTTAAACGATTTGAATGCTCATGCTCATACGAAAATGTAGTTTGACACCATTAACTAATTTACAGTATTAAAGGCCGCTGCATACGGGACGGGCGACTACGTGGACGGGACGGGACTTGTTTTTTAATCATCATTTCATATAAAATGCATACGATCGTGCATACGCCCCGTCCTGCCACGCCCCGTTGCGTATGCATGGCAATTACAGTTGCTCCGGGGAGCAAAATCTTTCTTGTTCATAACACTAGCACGTCACGTCCACGTCGCTGTCACGGTGCGTATGCATACATGGTTTCATAACACCACGTCCCGCTCCCGTCCCGTATGCAGAGGCCTTAAACCGTCTGTAAAATATTTGAATTAGACAAATAAAGTGCATTATTTATGCCACGCATATAATGTTAAGAAATAATTTGCAATATCATTGTATTTTTCAAGGTTTTCCCGCCTTTCTTTAAATCTATCTTTCTTTCATTTGTCTGTTATAAATTTTAATTATTATAAAAAAAACACAATTAAGTACCAATTGAAGTACGTTGATTTCACTTTCAGGATTTGTTTTCTTTAATAGGAATTAGATAACGTGCAATTGTTACAAAAACATGTTAATTTTTTGATTCAAAGAGATTATACCAAGGTACTTAATTTATTATTAATTTTTAATTATTAATTTTTTTTAATTATTTATTTATTAAGATTTAATCGTGTAGTGAATTGGTGAATTTAACTTCAACAAGAAATGAAGGCGGGATAACAAATGATTTTATGTAAAAGAATTGTTCAATTTTGTTACATAATTTTTTTTTATTCATTATCAATATTCTATTCGTAATCAAATCAAATTAATAATTAAATTTTATATAAGTGTATTTTACATTTTAATATATTTATGTATTATGTACAATACAATTAACATAGTGCTGTCTATAAAAAATCAGTGTCTGAAGAAAAATTACATCAATGAAAATAATTAAAATTAATTATTACGATATTTTTATTATAACCAATAGATTAACATTTAGAAAATATTCTTCTATAAATGGTTGAAAAAAAAAAGAGTAGAATATGAAGGTAGACTGTATGTGATGATTGAACTCGGATCGTCCCACCTGAAAAAAAGAAAAAAAAATATGGTAAAGCAATAGTTTTTTTCTGATAGGTAGGTATATAAGTTTTAGATGGAACTAGTTGCATCATGCGATATTTTCACGGAAATAAAGTAGAAAAAAACGTGATAAGACAGTTTTAGATGACATTTTTCGTAATCCAAAAATAATCTATTTTCCTGTAATTTGGCAACTGATTCTGTATATCATAATCATTCATCCAAAGGGCATGTAACATTTATAAGAATGTTGATATTTTTAGATATACGCTAAGGTCTACTGTCCCCGTAAACCGCACGTCATGCGCATGCTTTCGTCAATTGACGAATGCAAGACGAATGCTTGCATCTTGCATAGAAAAACTGTGTCCACGGAGCGGCAACGTCGCGTCAGCCGCACGTCATGCATTCGTCATGCGGTGCGTGCAGCAGCTTGTCACTTCTCGACCGACTCGCAAGACGTAAAATACGTGATTTCTCGATGCTGTTTGAAAGAAAACTGAGACGTTTTGTAGCGTTGTTGACGATTGCATGACGCAGCGTGGACATAACAAATATGCAAAATACGCTTATCGTCATTTGTAGGATGCATGCATCCTACAAATGACGATCCGTGGACAGTAGGCCTTAGAGGTTTACGGTAGTTGATTCCTGATTTGTTATTTTTGACTGCGAATGCCACAACATTCCTTTCCCTCTTTTTGTCCTTTTTCTTCTGAATTTTGAGTATCTACTAAATTATTCATAGCAATTGTTTTACGCTGTGCAGCTTAAAAGGATAATGTAATATCCGCAAAAAAAATTGGTCTATGATATATTGTTAAAATCGAATTTGTTTTAATATTTTAATACAACACTATTTGACATGTTCAAAGTACCCAAAGTAGATAATATTTATAAAAAAGTGTCTATTTTGCAAATTTTCAAAGATAATGTTTTACAAAAAATTGAAAAAAATAAGTCTCTGCGATTTCAAAATGATTTTAAAATACCCAAATGTAATACAGGACAATTACAAAACAACTACATTTATTTGGGTATAAAATGTTTCAATTGCCTCCCAAATGAATTAAAACAGATAAAAGAATCTAAAAAATTTAAACAAAAATTAAAATTGCACATAATTCCTAACTTCTAAAATATTAGTTTTCGATGTTGTTTGTTTGATTTTTGTCAATTGCCAGTATTTTCTTTTTTTATTTCTAAATATGTGTTTTGGTATGTTTAAATAGTCTATATTGCTCATTTTTCAATTTATTTTCATGTATTTCCTTTTGTTTTATTTGAATATGTATTTAGATATGTTTACTCATTTGTATATTTCTCATTTTCATATATTTTCAAACTTCTTTAATGTTTATTAGATTTTTTATTCATGTTGATTTGATTTAATTACTCTATTGTTTGACTTTGTTTAATTGCTTTGTTTTGATATTTTTTTATTTTTTTATAAGTGATTTCCCTCATCAAGCACAAGATTTGTAATCTTTTTGATGAGGCACTGCTAAGAAAAATTTGTAAAAATATTATAACCTGTGAATTATCTCTTGATTTGTTTTTTGTAAAATTATTATGTTAAATAAATAAATAAAATAAAAATAAAATAAAATAACTGTATGTTTATTAGGTTTACGCAACGTTCACCAATAATGCCTTCTTATTGGTTCCTTTTTCAATGTAATTTTTGAAAGTTCTATATATTAGAATAACGTGTAACAATTCACCTGGAAATTATACATTATTACTATTGACATCTATGAAGTAACGAATAAACTTTTTCGTAACGCAATGAAAGCAACGGTCTTTATGTTTGCGTATATGCAATTAAAAAATATATCCCTTTCCAATGCAACATTGTTTGTTTCATAAATTATGTTGAATTGTGTTGGGTTATTCAATGAAATAAATAAAAATATACATTTCATACATCTTCTTGAACAATCTTTTCAATTATTCTAGCTGCAAAAATTTTAACCAAGTTATTTTAGTTTGTGAAAGTTCATATTGCTTCTTTGTATCAATACTTAGTACTGAATTTAATATATCTGATAATATACAATAGTTAAATGTTTAATATTTCTGCTGCAATTTGACACAGTTAGCAGGTTGGTATTAGAACAAAATAGAAAATTAAAATTTAAAACGCCAAGTCGATACTTAAAAACGTTCATGCGAAGAGTTATGTGAAGGTGAAAAATTATCGTCTTGCTGTGAGATCGAAAAAAAATCCCAGTTTTCATTCAAATGTTTCCTCTTTCAACACGGAACAACAGTAAAAAAACGTTTTAAAAAACCCATATATGAGAGAAAAAAGCCAGTTATTTTCCGTATTAAGCTATTGTCCAAAGAATCCTCATGGAATGGTAAATGATGTCAGGAATATAATGGAAAAATGTACGTGGATAAAATAACAAAATGGATTATTGAAAGCAATAAAGGCTTCCTTTAAATAGCCAATCCTCCAGGGGGCTGTCCTCTTATTACAAGATATTTTAAAGAATATTGAAAATTATTTTACAACTGTCGATTTCAGGAGGAACATATATTTTTATTGATACATACGTCACTACTCCAAAAGCGTTGAAATGCATACAGACGAATATTTTATGACCAATTCAATTAGTTTTTATATAAATTGTTCAATAATTAACTGCAACATAATACAAATTAATTGGGCATTTTTATGATGATATTGGTAAATTTAAGTACCGGGTTAGGATGTTATTAGTGTGAATGATCAAGGCATACATTGTAAAATCTTCGAAGTCATTCATATCCTCCTATTTCCTCTCCCTGTTTAATTGAGGTTTTAAGGGTTTTAAGTTATCTTTATTTATTTATTTATTTATGTAGCTTCTCGGGCAACTAACAGGTACTATGTCAAATAATTATTTAACACGCACCCAATAACAAGTTGCCACATTCTGGAGACTTACGATATTTATCGTCTCACAGATCCAGACTGAAAACACAATTTTAAAAATTGTGTCTCCACCGGGAATCGAACCCGGGACCCTTGGATCAGCAGTCAGATATCCAACCAACTGAGCCACGAAGGCCGACAAATATGTAAGGGTTGTTTATGTATGTAAGGGTTTGTACACTGAAAATAAAAATTATACACAGTGAATACAAACAATTCGTTTTGTGCTACTAAATATTTTTTGCGCTTAACCAAACAGTACAGTCATAAACGGATAAACTTTTATTACTGATGACAAAGGTTTGGCTAAAACGCAGGTAGCCAGTTCGGTGGTCACAATTTTATTTTGAGTGTATTTGATTGTTTTAACGAATCATGGCTCCAAATGCTGGAAAATATATTCTTCCAACTCTAGGTAACTGGAAACTGAAAAAATTCGTACCCTAAGAAAGGCAGCTGAAGTGTCCTTACGGGAAAGATGTAAAAAAAAAAGATCACGCATTCATGGAAGTTTAGGCGTTACTGGTATACATAGTATAATGAAGGAAAGACAGTTGAGATGGTACGGGCACGTTGAACGCAGGCTGCCAGATCACATGATAAACCAAGAAATCTCCATGGATCTTCGTTGACTTACATCCATAGGAAGACCAAAGAATTCCTAGATTGTGCAAAGGTGAGAATAACTACAGAGACATGGCCTTGGTGACATAGTACAGAACAGATGGACCTATGATTTGAGGACGAGGAGAACTGAACTCAACAGTCAGCACATTAAAGAGTTGGGGTATAGCAAGGGAATCATCAGGGTTCTGATATTCCCGATGTTCTTGTATGGTGTGGAAACATGGACACTTAGGGAGTCAGAAAGAAAGAGGATCGATGCTTTCGAAATGTGGTGATGGAAGCGTATGTTGTGCATCCCATGGACAGCCAGAAGAACCAATGTGTCAATTCTAGACGAGCGAAAGATCGAGGATCGTCTATCGACGATATGTTACAGACGTATCCTTCAATTCTTTGGACACATTGCCAGAAGGGAACCAGACTGCCTCGAGAAGCTTGTTGTGATGGGCAGCGTGGAAGGAAGGAGATCTCGTGGTCGCTCACCGACCAGATGGAGCGATTTGGTTAAGTCCACAATGGGGTCTTCGGTGACTGGTGCTCTGCGTTCAGCCCAAAACAGATTGGCATGGAGGCGGGCCATACGTGTGGCGACAGACTACAGCCGCTATCCTCAGTCATGAGGAAAAGGACAAATGAAATAGCAAGGGAAAAGAATAAACGCATTAGGGAAATTTACTAGTTTTGTATATAAATGTATAGTGTTTTATGTATAAAATAAAAAAATAAGAAAATTTTTAAATACTCAGGTGCCATCACTATCGTTTCGAAATTAATTTAAATTATATAATGATAAGATTCTTACTTCCTGGCCAGGACAACTGTTCCAAGAAAGCTGGCGGCTGAAGGCTGGTTACTCCTATAGTCTGCCTTCGATATGGTCCTCCTTTTATCCCAGGAGGAGCGCTTGCAACACATCTTAACCTCAGTTCACCGTCTCTGAACATGGGTCTCTCAGCCATCAGCCGGAGACCTAGCACGCTTCTGGAGAGACCCATTCGATCTCCGGGACCCGTCCACGGACCCTCGATGTTTAGGAAGGAAGCCTGTCAAAATAAAAATTGAATGAATAAATAATAATGTGGTATAGGTGTGAATGCAAGGCAGGATGGAGGATTTTCGCGACGAGTGACAGTTTTGAATTAAAAGTCTCAAATTTAAACATCTGAACTAACCTAACGAATAACAGGTCAGCTTCGAAACTGGTAGAACATAGAAACTCAATAAATTCGGTTAAAAGTGGGTATGTTAATATTTTTTTACGTCACATAAAAAACGAGTAGGTTGTGGCCATCGCTAATCTCCTCACTAACAAGTCACTTCATAAAGTATTCAAATTTTGTATGGAAAATTTTCAGGATTATCATGAAACGAGTTCAATTAAATATTATATTATTGTATTTAAAATTTAAATATTAAATTATGAAAACTTAATAATTATTCCATGCCATTTTATGAATGGGATGTGTATTTTTACCAATTTGAAAATAAAATTATTACACTATTCAGATATCCTTTATGAGTACTTTAGTCTATAATTGATAAAGTAAAATTAACACGCCGTATGCAACACACAGTAAAAAAAACATTCTA
>CAUYVO010000103.1:0-7500 GCA_963576475.1 Molanna angustata
CCTGCTGATCGTGCGATCTTTTTATTTGGCTCAGCGACAATTGCTATGTCCGTTTCCAGTCTTCTTATAGTGGCGTCGAACAAGTCATGAGCCGCTCTCGTTCTATCAAGGTTGATTTGTAGCAATTTGAGAGCCATTATTGTTGTAGTTCCTTCGTTTGGTGCGTGATGCAAGCATGGCCTTTTTTAATGCCTCGCATCTGTATGAGCCGGCCACATGTCCATTTGTGTTGCAGAGCGGGCAATATTCTTCGTTAATGCACGACTCTGCTTTATGGCCATCCTCAGCACATTTGCGGCATTTTACAGATCGGTCGGGTTCTTCACATGTCGCTGCTTTGTGACCGTACCTCCAGCATCGGAAGCACTTAACCATCTCGACACGTTCTCTGACTGAGCAAATACTAAGACCGATTCTCAGCCTTTTCAGAGAGATAACCCTGACTGCGTCCTGTTCTTCCAGTAAGATTGTCCCCGCCTGACTGCTTCCATCACCTAATGGTCTCAGTGGCCTAATTTCCATCAATTCTGGATATTTGATGAGGTTCGTTTGTGTTATGGCTTCTTCCACCTCATTGATCTCCACAGATGGGTCAATATTGCGAACGTGGATTATCTTTCTCCTGCTACCGAGTGTTTTTATTTTCTTTCCAGACATTATGCCACTGATTTTTTCTTTAAAGGCTGGTACGTTTTTATCTATTTGAATCATTATTTGTCCTTTTCTAGTCTTTCTGACTGATCTCACAGTGTCAATCTCTTCTTTTTGAAGACTTTCTTTTATTGTTTTGAGTGTCCCCGCGTATGTTTCGGGAGTGCTTTCTATAATGAGAGTCTCCCTATTCCGTTTATATGAATCTTCTCCGCTTTCTTTTCGTGCCCTCCGCCTTATCTTGATACTGTGATTCGTTCCATATGTGACCGCTGCCAGTATTTTTTTCACCGTGTCTATCCCCACACCCCGTGGGGGAATGACCGTTATGGTTTCTTCTCCTTCGCTATGAGCTATCTCCCTCACTTTATACATGCAATTGTAGAACCAGGCTATCTGGGTCTCGTCTTGCGTATTGGAGTTTGAGAAGAAGACCGTTAAGTTTTTACATTTTTTGACTATACCGTTCTCCGTGTTGTAAGAGATAACGTGAGTTATATCTGTGTAATTTCCTCCCGTACATTCTTGCTTTTCGCTTTCCATTACTTCCGGATGTCGCTCGAAGATTTCTTCATCCAGTCTTGTCCACTCTCTTTCATCACAGAAGTGTACAAGCCTTCCGTCATATGGCTTCAGTAGGTCTCCGTATTCTATGGTTATCTTATCGAAACAGTTTGTGCTCCATTTGGGTCTCCGTATTCTATGGTTATCTTATCGAAACAGTTTGTGCTCCATTTGAGTGAGGAACATCTTTCGAAATCTTCGAAGTTTTCGATATTTTGTATATTATTAAATAACGATTCCTGGTTTCTTCTTGCGCAGTTGGAACATCTCGCAGTTTCCTCTCTTTGTTTTATCCTCTCCTCATTCTGGGCGCGTCTTTGAATATTAAGTTCAGCCTCTAGGGCACTTATTCTTTCTTCATGATTTTTCTTATATTCGGCGAACTCTTTACGCACCTCTTCTACTCTTAGATTTTCGAGTTCGCATCTATAAACTGTCTGCTTCATTAGTCCGGAAAGTTGCATAGCTATTCTTTTTATATCTTTATGCACGTTTTTGTTGTCCCTTACGAAAGTTGCCAGCTCGCCAATTTTTTCCTGGAGTCGTCCAATTTCTTTTGGAGTGTCAGCTTGTTCCGGAGTGCCAGGACTCGAAATAGTTTTTCTTTTCTTCGCGTTCTTAATGACTTCGGATTCTAGTTTGTTTTGTTCAGTTGTGAATGTGCCCGCATCATGTTTTATCACTACACTTTGACGTTCCAATATTATGGGGGAACCCGGAGGTGTGCGTCTGGTTGAGTCTCCTCTGGCAAAAGGGTTATAAACTCTTTCTAAATTGCCGCCTTTTCCAATCTCCACTTCCTCAAGTCGAAAGTTGCCCTCCCCAGAATCCGAGGGGCAGCCCGAAGTAACTTCGGGGGGGGATTCTCCTCGATTAGAGGTACCCCCCTGGGGTAAGTCCATGTTTAATTTCGACATTTTCATGCTTAATTACTGCTGTTTCTTTCTGGGCCAGCTCCCATAGGGCATGTCTAAAGAGACTATGGAATGTCCATGCCACCTTTTCTGTCGGGGTAAGGTCCCCTAGGACATGTCGGACTGTAGACTAAGGCATGTCCATGCCTAGGTTTTGGTTCGCCCCGGGTATTTGATTTCCCCGGTACCCCACATATCTGTGAGGCATTCCCCTATCCACCACCTGGGGAGGCGCCCGATGGGGGATCCCAGACCCCACACGGGAACCTAACCTAACCTAACCTAACCTAACCTAACCTAACCTAACCTAACCTAACCTAACCTAACCTAACCTAACCTAACCTAACCTAACCTAACCTAACCTAACCTAACCTAACCTAACCTAACCTAACCTAACCTAACCTAACCTAACCTAACCTAACCTAACCTAACCTAACCTAACCTAACCTAACCTAACCTAACCTAACCTAACCTAACCTAACCTAACCTAACCTAACCTAACCTAACCTAACCTAACCTAACCTAACCTAACCTAACCTAACCTAACCTAACCTAACCTAACCTAACCTAACCTAACCTAACCTAACCTAACCTAACCTAACCTAACCTAACCTAACCTAACCTAACCTAACCTAACCTAACCTAACCTAACCTAACCTAACCTAACCTAACCTAACCTAACCTAACCTAACCTAACCTAACCTAACCTAACCTAACCTAACCTAACCTAACCTAACCTAACCTAACCTAACCTAACCTAACCTAACCTAACCTAACCTAACCTAACCTAACCTAACCTAACCTAACCTAACCTAACCTAACCTAACCTAACCTAACCTAACCTAACCTAACCTAACCTAACCTAACCTAACCTAACCTAACCTAACCTAACCTAACCTAACCTAACCTAACCTAACCTAACCTAACCTAACCTAACCTAACCTAACCTAACCTAACCTAACCTAACCTAACCTAACCTAACCTAACCTAACCTAACCTAACCTAACCTAACCTAACCTAACCTAACCTAACCTAACCTAACCTAACCTAACCTAACCTAACCTAACCTAACCTAACCTAACCTAACCTAACCTAACCTAACCTAACCTAACCTAACCTAACCTAACCTAACCTAACCTAACCTAACCTAACCTAACCTAACCTAACCTAACCTAACCTAACCTAACCTAACCTAACCTAACCTAACCTAACCTAACCTAACCTAACCTAACCTAACCTAACCTAACCTAACCTAACCTAACCTAACACCTAACCTAACCTAACCTAACCTAACCTAACCTAACCTAACCTAACCTAACCTAACCTAACCTAACCTAACCAACCTAACCTAACCTAACCTAACCTAACCTAACCTAACCTAACCTAACCTAACCTAACCTAACCTAACCTAACCTAACCTAACCTAACCTAACCTAACCTAACCTAACCTAACCTAACCTAACCTAACCTAACCTAACCTAACCTAACCTAACCTAACCTAACCTAACCTAACCTAACCTAACCTAACCTAACCTAACCTAACCTAACCTAACCTAACCTAACCTAACCTAACCTAACCTAACCTAACCTAACCTAACCTAACCTAACCTAACCTAACCTAACCTAACCTAACCTAACCTAACCTAACCTAACCTAACCTAACCTAACCTAACCTAACCTAACCTAACCTAACCTAACCTAACCTAACCTAACCTAACCTAACCTAACTAACCTAACCTAACCTAACCTAACCTAACCTAACCTAACCTAACCTAACCTAACCTAACCTAACCTAACCTAACCTAACCTAACCTAACCTAACCTAACCTAACCTAACCTAACCTAACCTAACCTAACCTAACCTAACCTAACCTAACCTAACCTAACCTAACCTAACCTAACCTAACCTAACCTAACCTAACCTAACCTAACCTAACCTAACCTAACCTAACCTAACCTAACCTAACCTAACCTAACTAACCTAACCTAACCTAACCTAACCTAACCTAACCTAACCTAACCTAACCTAACCTAACCTAACCTAACCTAACCTAACCTAACCTAACCTAACCTAACCTAACCTAACCTAACCTAACCTAACCTAACCTAACCTAACCTAACCTAACCTAACCTAACCTAACCTAACCTAACCTAACCTAACCTAACCTAACCTAACCTAACCTAACCTAACCTAACCTAACCTAACCTAACCTAACCTAACCTAACCTAACCTAACCTAACCTAACCTAACCTAACCTAACCTAACCTAACCTAACCTAACCTAACCTAACCTAACCTAACCTAACCTAACCTAACCTAACCTAACCTAACCTAACCTAACCTAACCTAACCTAACCTAACCTAACCTAACCTAACCTAACCTAACCTAACCTAACCTAACCTAACCTAACCTAACTAACCTAACCTAACCTAACCTAACCTAACCTAACCTAACCTAACCTAACCTAACCTAACCTAACCTAACCTAACCTAACCTAACCTAACCTAACCTAACCTAACCTAACCTAACCTAACCTAACCTAACCTAACCTAACCTAACCTAACCTAACCTAACCTAACCTAACCTAACCTAACCTAACCTAACCTAACCTAACCTAACCTAACCTAACCTAACCTAACCTAACCTAACCTAACCTAACCTAACCTAACCTAACCTAACCTAACCTAACCTAACCTAACCTAACCTAACCTAACCTAACCTAACCTAACCTAACCTAACCTAACCTAACCTAACCTAACCTAACCTAACCTAACCTAACCTAACCTAACCTAACCTAACCTAACCTAACCTAACCTAACCTAACCTAACCTAACCTAACCTAACCTAACCTAACCTAACCTAACCTAACCTAACCTAACCTAACCTAACCTAACCTAACCTAACCTAACCTAACCTAACCTAACCTAACCTAACCTACCTAACCTAACCTAACCTAACCTAACCTAACCTAACCTAACCTAACCTAACCTAACCTAACCTAACCTACCTAACCTAACCTAACCTAACCTAACCTAACCTAACCTAACCTAACCTAACCTAACCTAACCTAACCTAACCTAACTAACCTAACCTAACCTAACCTAACCTAACCTAACCTAACCTAACCTAACCTAACCTAACCTAACCTAACCTAACCTAACCTAACCTAACCTAACCTAACCTAACCTAACCTAACCTAACCTAACCTAACCTAACCTAACCTAACCTAACCTAACCTAACCTAACCTAACCTAACCTAACCTAACCTAACCTAACCTAACCTAACCTAACCTAACCTAACCTAACCTAACCTAACCTAACCTAACCTAACCTAACCTAACCTAACCTAACCTAACCTAACCTAACCTAACCTAACCTAACCTAACCTAACCTAACCTAACCTAACCTAACCTAACCTAACCTAACCTAACCTAACCTAACCTAACCTAACCTAACCTACTACCTAACCTAACCTAACCTAACCTAACCTAACCTAACCTAACCTAACCTAACCTAACCTAACCTAACCTAACCTAACCTAACCTAACCTAACCTAACCTAACCTAACCTAACCTAACCTAACCTAACCTAACCTAACCTAACCTAACCTAACCTAACCTAACCTAACCTAACCTAACCTAACCTAACCTAACCTAACCTAACCTAACCTAACCTAACCTAACCTAACCTAACCTAACCTAACCTAACCTAACCTAACCTAACCTAACCTAACCTAACCTAACCTAACCTAACCTAACCTAACCTAACCTAACCTAACCTAACCTAACCTAACCTAACCTAACCTAACCTAACTAACCTAACCTAACCTAACCTAACCTAACCTAACCTAACCTAACCTAACCTAACCTAACCTAACCTAACCTAACCTAACCTAACCTAACCTAACCTAACCTAACCTAACCTAACCTAACCTAACCTAACCTAACCTAACCTAACCTAACCTAACCTAACCTAACCTAACCTAACCTAACCTAACCTAACCTAACCTAACCTAACCTAACCTAACCTAACCTAACCTAACCTAACCTAACCTAACCTAACCTAACCTAACCTAACCTAACCTAACCTAACCTAACCTAACCTAACCTAACCTAACCTAACCTAACCTAACCTAACCTAACCTAACCTAACCTAACCTAACCTAACCTAACCTAACCTAACCTAACCTAACCTAACCTAACCTAACCTAACCTAACCTAACCTAACCTAACCTAACCTAACCTAACCTAACCTAACCTAACCTAACCTAACCTAACCTAACCTAACCTAACCTAACCTAACCTAACCTAACCTAACCTAACCTAACCTAACCTAACCTAACCTAACCTAACCTAACCTAACCTAACCTAACCTAACCTAACCTAACCTAACCTAACCTAACCTAACCTAACCTAACCTAACCTAACCTAACCTAACCTAACCTAACCTAACCTAACCTAACCTAACCTAACCTAACCTAACCTAACCTAACCTAACCTAACCTAACCTAACCTAACCTAACCTAACCTAACCTAACCTAACCTAACCTAACCTAACCTAACCTAACCTAACCTAACCTAACCTAACCTAACCTAACCTAACCTAACCTAACCTAACCTAACCTAACCTAACCTAACCTAACCTAACCTAACCTAACCTAACCTAACCTAACCTAACCTAACCTAACCTAACCTAACCTAACCTAACCTAACCTAACCTAACCTAACCTAACCTAACCTAACCTAACCTAACCTAACCTAACCTAACCTAACCTAACCTAACCTAACCTAACCTAACCTAACCTAACCTAACCTAACCTAACCTAACCTAACCTAACCTAACCTAACCTAACCTAACCTAACCTAACCTAACCTAACCTAACCTAACCTAACCTAACCTAACCTAACCTAACCTAACCTAACCTAACCTAACCTAACCTAACCTAACCTAACCTAACCTAACCTAACCTAACCTAACCTAACCTAACCTAACCTAACCTAACCTAACCTAACCTAACCTAACCTAACCTAACCTAACCTAACCTAACCTAACCTAACCTAACCTAACCTAACCTAACCTAACCTAACCTAACCTAACCTAACCTAACCTAACCTAACCTAACCTAACCTAACCTAACCTAACCTAACCTAACCTAACCTAACCTAACCTAACCTAACCTAACCTAACCTAACCTAACCTAACCTAACCTAACCTAACCTAACCTAACCTAACCTAACCTAACCTAACCTAACCTAACCTAACCTAACCTAACCTAACCTAACCTAACCTAACCTAACCTAACCTAACCTAACCTAACCTAACCTAACCTAACCTAACCTAACCTAACCTAACCTAACCTAACCTAACCTA
>CAUYVO010000103.1:10000-44357 GCA_963576475.1 Molanna angustata
ATGAATCAACGGGCAGAATAGACACTCAATAATCATTTTTCTTTTCTACCTTAATATAATCATTCTGTGTAATTCAGTAATTTTGAATGCATTTATAACTCTTGATAACACAATGCCGAGTAAATAACTTTACTACGGAAGGCCTGCATGGCCGTTCCCTCCGATAAGGTTTCTGTGGTTTCCTTATCATAAGGCGAATGCCGGGGGGAGTCCTATTTGCAGGCCACAGCCGACATCCTTCCCATCCTGCACATACAATAAAGTTGATCGTCGTTACAACCTTGTTCATTATAAGCAAGGTGTAAAACACAATTAAAAAAAAAAAACCTAACCTAACCTAACCTAACCTAACCTAACCTAACCTAACCTAACCTAACCTAACCTAACCTAACCTAACCTAACCTAACCTAACCTAACCTAACCTAACCTAACCTAACCTAAACTAACCTAACTAACCTAACCTAACCTAACCTAACCTAACCTAACCTAAACTAACCTAACCTAACCTAACCTAACCTAACCTTACCTAACCTAACCTAACCTAACCTAACCTGTATGGCCGTCTGGAAGGCCTGTATGGCCGTCCCCCCCGATAAGGTTTCTGTGGTTTCCTTATCATAAAGCGAATGCTGGGGAGGGGTCCAATTTAGGCCACAGCCGACATCCATACCAATCCCGCACACACAATAAACTTGAACGACGCATTACAACCTTGTTCATTATAAGCAGGGTGTAAAACTTCCTTATAAAAAAAAAAAAAAAACCTAACCTAACCTAACCTAACCTAACCTAACCTAACCTAACCTAACCTAACCTAACCTAACCTAACCTAACCTAACCTAACCTAACCTAACCTAACCTAACCTAACCTAACCTAACCTAACCTAACCTAACCTAACCTAACCTAACCTAACCTAACCTAACCTAACCTAACCTAAGCCTGGTGGATCCACTGAAAGGGAACATAACAAGAGAAACCCGCGAAAGTCTAATGTCCATATTCGCTGACATCATAGACATGGCTGCAACGCTCACAAAGAAGGTCCATCAGCGAGAAACATCCTTCTTAAAGGAGAAAATCTCGCTGTTACAAAAATCGACAACCGGCACTACACAGCAACCTAGCTTCTCATCCGTCGCAGCCACAAGCACTCCATCTCATGCAGTAATTGTAACTGCCACCGACAAGACCATGACCACTTCCGACATAAAAAACACCTTGAGGCAGAGCGTTAAGCCATCTGAACTCAGGGTTGGAGTAAGTTCTATGGTTTCCGCGAGGGACAACAAAGTTATTATCAAATGTCCCACTCACACTGACGCCGACACCATCCGCACAGCACTACCAACATTGACGAGGGGCAACCTGGTAGCTAGTGAGGGGAAGAGACTTAAGCCTTCAGTTGTTCTCAAGGGCATCGAGAAGGAAACCGAGGATGCCGAAATAATTGAGTCAATCCTTCAGCAGAATGACTCCATTCTAGAAGCAGCTGGAAGTGACACAGAAGCCATCAGGATCCAGAGAAGTATCAACAACAGGAAGAGCGACAGGCTGAGGAATGTGATCCTCATAGTAAAAAACGAAGTGCGACTCGTCATGTTGAAGCAAGAAAGAATAAACATTGGCTTTCAGCGAGTTCGAGTAGAAGACAGCTGCCCAATTATGCAATGTTTTAAATGCATGGGCTTCGGTCACTCGTCAATCAGGTGCACAGAGACAAAGGACCGCTGTCTGCACTGCGCAGGGGACCACAAATCGATCACCTGCACCAAGAAAGATAAACCGGACGACCACCGATGCTGGAACTGTATAAAAATGGCGAAGGGTAAATCTGACGCCACCAAGCATAGAGCCAACTCCAGGGACTGTCCTTACCGCTCTCGCACGATACAGCGAACACTAGAAAGAATAGACTTTTAATATGGCTTCTACATCAACATCAACACCTGCAACAACAGTCACTCTTCACTGGAAAATTCTTCAATGGAACATCCAAAGATGTCGCGCTGCTCTTGAGGAGGTATTCTTTAATCACCACAAAGCTGATAAAGTGTTACTTCAAGAACCATACACTGGAAACACTGGAATGGTCAAGGCACCCCATGGAGTGAAGGTATTCCAAAGAAAACACAGTCGCGACTTACCCTGCAAAGCCGCAGTCATAATACTCAACCCGGAAATTGATGGACTTCTGCTAAGCGGCTTCTCCGACGGCAATGCTGTTTTTGTCGAGATCCCCACCCAAGAGACGCATGTGACATTAGGGTCAGTGTATCTCGAGCCTGCCGCTGACGTAGCTTACGTCCTCAACAACATCGAAAGAGCCAACAGACCAAATCTCGTAATTGGAGGTGACTTCAACGCGAAAAATATCTGGTGGGGGAGCAATCGAACGGATAAAAGGGGAGACTTGATCTTCGATTGCTTTTCAAGCTGCAATCTACAAATAATTAACACTGGATCCACGCCAACTTTTGAAACTTACCGTAACACCCAACACATCAGTAGCGTCATCGATATTACTGCCTGCTCAGTAAACTGCATTCAAACAATTCACAACTGGGAAGTTTTACGTGACTCCAATTACATCAGTGATCATAACCCAATAACCTTTAACATTGAAGCCAAAACTTACTCACTCAATCAAAACAGTACAAAAGTGTACAATAGCCACAAAACAAACTGGAAAAAATTTAAAGACTGCCTCCTACAATCCCTAAATGAACCCCACAGCAACAACTTTCTTGAGATCGGATCAACAAATGAACTGGATGAGACAGTCGCCTGGCTTACAAGTAAAATTACCCAAGCGTGCGACGCATCAATGGGAAAAAAATCTCTCAACAAACTTAACTACAAGCCAAAACCATGGTGGAATGATGAACTAAAACGTCTCAAAAAGTCGCTAAGAGTAGCCAAACACAGGCTGCAAAACTCCAACCCGCAAAGAAGAGAGCTGGTTACGCTTCCAGAATACCTGAAAATAAAAGAGGAATATAAGTTATTGATAGAGAAATCAAAAACAGAATCATGGAAAGCTTACTGCTCAACTCAAAATAAGGAAACAGCATGGGACGCTATCCACAGAATACTAACGAAAAACTCTACAAGATCCCCACCAGCGACCATGAAAGATGGCCTTGTTTTCTTTAATAGCGCGAAAGAGACTGCAAGCAAGCTTCTAGACAAATTTTTCCCTGAAGATGATATATCTAAAGAAACTGATGAGCAAACATTCATTAGAACAAACTCCAAAATTCTCCCAGATACTCAAAACGACCCATTCTTTACATTACAAGAAATTGAGCACGTTTTGAAATTTATGAATCCGAAAAAAGCTCCTGGACATGATCACTTAACTGCGGACATTTGTTACGAAGTTTTCAAACTCAAACCAGAGGTCATCCATAATATGTACAACAAATGTCTGGAACTCCAGTACTTCCCGAAGATATGGAGGAGAGCCGTTGTAGTAGCAGTTCCAAAAGGCAACAAAACAGACCTTACAGATATTGGCTCCTATAGACCAATAGGATTGCTGCCAGTACTTGGGAAGGTGCTGGAAAAGCTTATTGTGAAGCGGATCAGCTGGACCCTCTATAATGCGAAAGCACTAAGCATGAACCAATTTGGCTTCACACCACAATCATCCACGGAAGATGCTCTGGAATCGTCAATAAACAGCATTCAACACACACTAAGCCGTAAAGGTATAGTCATCGCAGTATCATTGGACATAAAAGGTGCCTTCGATAATGCCTGGTGGCCTTATTTGCTTCAACAACTCAGAATTAAGAAGTGCCCAAGGAACCTCTACAACTTAATTGTTACTTATCTTCAAGACAGAAAAGTAGATATAAAATTTCATTCTGAGACGGTTTCAAAGATCACCACTAAGGGCTGTATTCAGGGCTCTTCGTGTGGGCCAAATTTCTGGAACATCATCCTGGACGGCCTCCTACAACAGCCCTGGGAATCGGACACTGAGGTCAGAGCTTTTGCTGACGATGTAAAATAGGAAATATAGGCAGTATAACACATAAATTTATCATAAAAAAAATGTTTTTTCTAATAAAAAATGTTCGACTATTTCAGAGATAAATGGAAAAATAAAGTAAAAATTCAAACTTTGATAACCTCTGAATGAAACAAAAATACAAAAATCTGAGTATAAAAGTTTTATATCGACGGTGGAAAGGCTAATTGACTAACACGCCAATTTTGGCGATATTGAGTTATATACACCGTTGGAATCGTCTTTTTTTTCTGCGTCGAATGGTTTTGGTTTCACGACGATCAAATAACTTTTTTGGCGTATTAGTCATTTTAAAATGCTTACAGTTTAAGAAGATATAAAAAGATACTATGGCTAAAACGACACAAAATACTGTGTTTTTTTTTAAAACTTCAGTTAGCTATGAGTTGAGAAATGATATTTTGATTTTAGGCACCTTGCCTTTTTATGATTTCAACAATGTGAGCTTATTAGATTTTATTCTTGATTGAAAATTTTTCGATATATCTGTTTAGAGTTTTTTCTCGATTATATTATTTTTTTTACGGCACGTTAGCCTTTAATCCTTACTCGAAAATAGTATGTCACTGATGGTTAGTCAATAAAACCCACTTCATTTATACTACATTCGGCGTGTTAGTCTTTTATACTCACTAGAAAAAATAAGCCAATGGCATTTTAGTCAAATAAACCCATTTCATTTTTACTACTTTCGGCACGTTAGACAATTTGCTTCACACATCTTTAATAATTTTCAACGTGTTAATCATTTTACTGCAATCATATTTGTATTATGATTGTCTGTTAATCAAATAAAATAAATACCAAAAGTACAGAAGTGGTTTGTTAGCTGTAAATTTAAGGGAGCAAATTGTCGTTACTTAAATGCTATAAACAGCGGCACTGTCTCGTTGTGACGTTAGTCTATGCACAACCGTGGTAAGAGGAGCGCGTCATGCTAATCTTTTCCATACCATCACACCCTTTCCCTATTTGGGGTAGGCAGAGAGAACCGAACGCCAGACTCCTCTCTCTTGACATATATTTCTCGCTTCGTTCACGTCCATGCGTATTCTCATACACGTTCTTATGTTATTCTTAGTTCTTACATCTCCATCTTTCAAAATTCCATTTATGTGATAGTGCCAAATTTTCCTTGGCCGACTTCTACTTTTCGTTCCTCTTTTATCAGCCTTATATACTTTTTTGTCAGACTGTCATTACTCTTTCTATGTGGCCACAATACCTTAGGACATTTATTTTCATCTTACTTACGATATTTCTTTCATTCATACATTCTCGTCTAATATCTCCATTTCTTATTCTATCATTTTACCACACATTCGTCTTAGTGACCTCATTTTAACCGCGTTAACTCTACTTTCATGCATCTTTTGCCATGTCCATGTCTCACTAGCATAAATTAGAGTCTGTACGATGATACCATTGTGTACCGCGAGCTTTGCTTGTCTCGAAATAATTGGGTCAGCCAATACAGTTCTTAATACACCATTCACTCTATTCCCTGCTGTTACTCTCCTTTCAATGTCTTTTTCCAGTCTTCCATCATGCTGAAACATGCTTCCTAAGTATAAATATTCATCGACTTGTTCTAATTGTACATTCTCCACTCGTATCTCGCATTTTGTTCGTCTTTTGTCCTTCTCAAATACCATCATTTTAGATTTAGTTGCATTCATTCTCAGTCCATTTTTCATGCATCCATCGATTACTATTTTAACATTAGATCACATAGAGTAACATCTTCCAGTTTCAACCCAATGTTCTCATTCTTAAGTGCTCTTTCACAGAAGTCAAAGTATGTATAAATTAAAGAGCCACGGTGATAATACGCACCCTTGCTTCACTCCCTTATTAATGGATAACCATCCTGTAAGAGAGTTTTCAATCCTCACGAAGGCTTGGCTTTCTTCGTAGAGAGATGATATTGCCCTTATTAACCTGCCTCCCGCTCCATACACTGATAGCACATTCCAAAGCTTTTCACGGACTCGTAGGCCTTATCCAGGTCTACGAAAGCACAGAAAAGTTTCTGGTTTTTTGCCAGAACCTTTTCAGTCGTCTTTCGAAAGGAAAAGATTTAGTCGATGCAACCTCTACCTCCAACATTCACTACTTGTGCATCCCATACCTTATTTGCTGTAACCTCAACTTTTGGTCCAGTATCCTAGAATACAATTTTCCAACCGAACTCAGCAGACTGTTAGCCCGGTAGTTTTTTTAATCTAATTTTGACCCTTTCTTAAAAAGGGGCACATTCACTACGTTTCTCTAATCTGACGGGGTACGTCTTGTCTCCCAACATTTATTAATTTATTTTTTGAAGAGGCAATGACACCACTCCATCGTCTTTTCACCACCATATTTGATAAATTCGGTTGGTATACAGTCAAATCCCGAGGCCTTTCCTGTATGTGCATGCGTTACTGCTTCTCTGACATCTTTATTGAAATTTTCTCGCTTTCATTCTCACATTCATTTCATGGTATCCTATTGTTCATCTCATAAGACTTTCGCACTGTGTGCTTTCTTACAACTCTTCAAAGTATTCCATCCATCTTTCCTTGACTTTTTCTTCGTCTATAACCATACATCCATCTTTATCTTTTATACATTTCGGACTTCGCATAACTCCTTGTTTTCGTCGATTTACTCTTTTCCAGAACATTTTTGTGTTTCCAGAAAAAATAATCACAATTTTCATGCTTTCTTTTTCTGTCAGTGCATTTTTTTCTTCTTTTACTGTTTTTTTTTTTCCTCTTGCACTCTGTACATATATTTTTAGCTCTTTCTTCCTTCTCGCATCCAGATCCTTTACATGACAACCATTTCTTCCACGCATTTCGTTTTTCTTCCACTACTTTCTTTACTCATTCATTCCACCAAGCATCCCTTTTTATTCTACCTCTTTTTGCTTTGCCATACACATTTTTAGCCACGTTGAATACATTGTTTTTAAGTATACTCCATGTGCCACTTATATTCATCTCTGTCACTGTGTGGGGACTTAAGGCGCACTCAATTCTTCTTGCCTGATTGTCTGAATTCTTGTCTGATACTTTCCTCTTACAGCCTCTCTATTTTGATACGCGGTGGTAGACTGCCACGATTAGTTCTAGAGCGCCAACCCGTAAACAGGCATATTTTTGTGACAACCAAAAAATGGTCTGTCTCTAGCTCGGCACCCTCGTATCAACAGTCGCTTTTCTCAGAGCAATGTCCACACATACAAAATCTTTCATTATCTATTTCCCATGCATACATATGAATTATTTTGTGATCAAAAATTGTGTTTGATACAAAGAGGTCCATTTTCACACAAACATCTAACAGTCTTTTGCCGTTATCATTCACTTTATCGGCTATCGCCGTAAGGTCCGAGAGTTGATTCGAAATCTTTTCTCCAGATGCCTACCCAGCCATTCAAATCGCCTGCCAGAATCAACTTTTCATTTTCTATTTTCCTGTTCATTTCCTCTATAAAACTTGCCCAAAACTCATCTTTTGCATTCTCCAAGCTAGAGTTTACAGGCGCATATCCTATAAACAGAAACACACCTGTGATTCTCAGTTCCAGTCTTCCATCGTGTCTTTCATTCATAACACTTCCTTTCTTTTTTGTTTTGGTCAAGCAAAGCAACCAGAATTTTATTGTCACGTTATTATTATATATCACAAGTGCTTACCTATTCACTATACATGAAGCGCTGTTATTATTGTTATGATTATTAGTCCAAAAACCCTACAAATTAATATTATATATAGGTATCTACCTACCATAGTGCAAAAACCCTATACCTATAGCTATGGTGTTTTCATCACTACACAACATCAAAACATTGTTAAAATTTTGATGATACATATTATATAATATATATTATAGTTGATAAATTTAAGATTGAATGATTTAATTTATTATTAATTTTATTACATACTCATATTTTTCTCAATAGGCCAATAGGTAGGTAATGTTAATGGACAATAATAATAATAATAGTAATAGGTAATATTAATAGACAATAAGGTTTAATGATATTAACAATTTTGACTTTTTGTTTTAATTTATTTTTTATAGTTAAATGATTATATTTTCCTATAATTTCCTATATATTAAAATAAGTAGCCCCTTCAAAAAAAATTTGTGCCACGTTTATGATCACTATTACATCATGTTTTCATCGTTTTAATTTGATATAAAACATGCCTCTTTAGATGTTTTACTTGAATATTTAATGTTAGTGATTCATGAAGTAAGGTGTTATACCCGATGCAATTTTACTCTTTAGTTACCTTAACTTCTTTTTACTGGACGTTTTGTCGGATAAAAATGCAAGTTAGTCTAAAAGACCTATTAAAAACATATAAAATTAGGATGTTACTCATTTTACTAGACAATTTACTGGGTAAAAATGCACGTTAGTCAATTAGACCTACCGGAAAATATACAGATGTATGATGTTAGTCGTTTTACCTGACTGTCTCAGAAAACAATTTGACTAACAGACCACTTATCTCGCAGGGCTTTTAACTAAATAGAATGTTATTTATTTCAATAAATAACATAAAAAATCTTCTAAAACTTATAGAAAACAAGTTTAAAATATATTAATTCGTTTAATTGTTATGATTTTTTTTCAAAAAATTTAAACTTTAAATCGCTCTACTGTAAAGTTGATGAACTGCACGTTAGTCAAATAGCCTTTCCACCGTCGATATATATTCTGAAATTTTAGGTTCTATAAATTGAGCGGATCAAAATTTATAAGAACGGGATGGACACACACACACACAGAGACAGACCCACACACAGTCACACTAAATATTCTACTCCGAATTCTGAGTAAATCCGTGTAAAGGAACGTATATGCTGCAAAGCCTCTAAGTTGGTGTTTTTTTACTTCAAAGTTGGAAAAAACGTGTAAAATATAGACCCTGCATACAATCTCGCGTATCTTGGGTTAAAACTTTGTCGATGTGTTAAGAGAACAAAGTTCTTTTGAACAAATCGACAGTTGGATAAAATCAATACTTGAACTGGTTTTTGTACATTACATAAATATGTTCCTATATTCAGAATTAACAAATTTATTTAAATGGAAGTATTATACATACCTACCTATAACAAGCCTGAACTTGCTTTTTTCTACAGACGATGGTGATACTGACTTACAACAGCACTCTATTTACTTTAGATAGTAAAAATAATAATAGTTTCAAGTTTAACTTGTGTCCAAGTTTGATTATTTACTCCACTCTCAACTTCTTCTTACTCTTACTAGATATACTATGGGCTATGATCGTACAAGGTTTTTTTTCACGCCCCTGTAGATTTCACTATTTCGCCTATTGTTAAATAAGTATTTCTCACATATTCAACAACAGAATACGTTTTTTACCTACACTGATATTTAAAATTAATTCTCATTTTATTTTCTGTGACATGTTTGTGATTTTTTTAAATTCAATCGACAACTGGGAGAATTTAATGAATTGTGATGTTTTTGGTGAGAATCATATAAATTTGATATATTGAAAATAGTACCATAGAACCAATAGTCCTCGATTTTATGTCAGAAGTTTCAACAATCGATCAATCACAAAACGAACTTTTTGGGCATGTTTCATAATTTGATAAAACTCCTAAAAACATTGTTCCCTCCGGACACTTTTTAATTTTTCAATTTCCTGTTATGTATTAGATTATTTGATTTAGTAATTTTATTTTTATTCCTAAAATGATTATGTCTCACACAACATGTCCGATATCCATATCTTTTTCTGGATTCTGATGTTTCCTGTTTTAAGAATAAATATTGTTCAAGAAAAATTATTTAAAAAATTATTTCGTATGAAGTAAACAACAACCTATAGCTTTCTGTATAACTACAAATAAAAATAATATCCATAATTATGATAACAAGCTAAAAAATTAAAAAACAACATAAAATAACATAAACCCATTTTAACCCGACTATCGGCGTTATATGGGTCCAGTTTATGGGGAAAATGGGCAACATTATTAAACCTAACATTTATGCTAAAAAAATTGAAAAATATTACCATTAAATTATTAAGAAACACATGTAGTACATATTATATAATTGATCGATGATATAAAAACACATTTAGAATGATACCACACAGAGCACAGTTCACAACGAACCCATTCCTCACCATGACAATCTCTACTTAAAAGTTTTTTACACACAGGGCACTTAGCATCTTCAAATTTTGTGGTTTTATTGGACTTTGTTGCCAATTTCTTTTGATCCCGTTCAATTGTTCTATCTCTAGCTAGTTATCTTAATGTTTTCTGCAGATATCAGATCTCTAACCTGGCTCCTTTTTGTGCCACGTGTTCCTACAGGTCGGTGTAATTTAGGAAGTGGAGATATATCAGATATTATGATTCTGTTGCTTAAATTCAAATCATTCTCTTGATATGTGGAAGGTATTGAATCACAGCTTGCCAAAGGTATTTGAGCACTTATTGTCAAAGGGGTTAAACTATGACTTGTAAAAGGTATTGAAGATGTCAAAATGTGTCCTTCTGGAACAGATGCTACAATTTCTTCAGTGGCATTTTCATTACAAAATGCATATGCTGGAATTGCGTCTATATTAACAGGCCATAACCCTGAAGCCTTAAAACTATTCAGTGCCACACCGACAGTAGCTGATGCATTCCATGCTTCATTGAATATGGCTCCAAATTCAATTTTTGAGAAAGAACATCTGTCATGCTGCCGATTAAATCTAGATGCAGCTCTATAGAAATAATCCTTCAGAGGTTTAAAAAGTGACCTGTCTGCGGGCTGCAGATAGTGTGTAGTGTGAGGTGGCAAACAAAGTAAACACAAACCATTGTCACGTGAGTAAGCATATAAGGATCGACACAGTGAGAGTCGTATCCATCATTTATTAAAATTGCTGGAGCATTTGTTTTTACACCAAAGTATTCCATAAAAGATTTTATGAATTTATAAAAAAGTTCAGCATTGAACACATGGCATGCATTAGATTAAAGAAAGACACCTCAAATTTTGCAGAACATATAAACGAAAACAACCACCAATTTAATAGTGACCATAATATAAATATAATACATCGGGGAATAAAAGGGAGAAAACTTGACCGACTAGAAATATTAGAAATAAACAGAGTTAAAAAGGATCCACAAAAATTACTCATCAATAAACAAATTGATCATATATATTCACCATTATTGAAACCAATGGGTTAGACAGACATATACCTTCCTTTGTTGTTAAATGCATTAAGATTAAAATTAAGCAGTTCATAATTATAACTACCAAATAGCTATGAAATACATTGGTTTTAACCACACTTAAAAGATAACAATAAACCAATAAATACAATATTATTTACCTTTCGAATTTTACTGCTGTCGTTTTCTTTTGTTACAGACCTAATGGACACAGGGGACTACAACCAGTGACCCAACTACTTTCACTGTATTAAAACGTAGATTTGTATAGATTCATTTGCATTATATAACTTCTTTTCAACCGTTCAAAAACCAACATTTTTATACACCTGTCATGTAATTTTGTATATAACCACTAGTCTCAGTCTTGTAGAGCATTATTCTGACGATGTGCTTTGCACGAAACGCGTCAATAGTCTAATAAAAACAATAGAACTATAACCAAGTATTTTTATATTTTTTATAACATATTAACGTACAATGGAGTTCTATCAAGAATTGTCGATCGACAAACTAAACTTAGTATTATTATACTATTGCTATCAACAGTTGGATCTCATGTGTTACATCCAACTAGTATAAAGAAAACAAAATATCTCAAAAATTTCATCAATTTGTGTTTAACTTATTATACATAGTTTGGTGCGTATTCTTCAATTATCCAACTGACGATTTGTTCAGGAGAACTTTGTTCTCTTAACATATCGACAATGTTTCAAGCCAGGATACGCGAGAATTTTATGCAGAGGTCTACTTTTTTCACGGCTTTTCCAACTTTGAAGTCAAAAAACACCAACTTAGAGGCTTCGCAGCATATATGTTCCATACACGGATTTACTCAGAATTTGGAGTAGAACATTTCGTGTGTCTGTGTGTGTGTGTGTGTGTGTGTGTGTGTGTGTGTCTGTGTGTGTGTGTCTGTGTGTGTGTGTGTGTCTGTGTGTGTGTGTGTCCCCCCCCCCCTTATAACTTTTGATCCGCTGAAATTACAGAACCCAAAATTTCGGAATATATAAACAGTTTCAGGTTTACAAAAATTTTATACTCAGAATTTTGAATTTTTGTTTCAGTCAGGGGTTATCAACCTTTAAATTTTTGGTTTATTTTTCCATATATCTCAGAAACCATAAAAGCTAGAATGCTGAAAATTGGTATGAACATAGAAAAATACAAAATCTCAAATTAATTTTTTTTTTAAAAATTCCAGAGTTTCTCAAACATTTTTTATTAAGAAAAATATTTTTTTATGATAAATTTATGATTTTAACTCCCTATATTTCCATTTTTTTTTAAACATCGAAAAAAGCCGAAACACCTCAACTAGATAATTTAATTTTCTTTAAAAAATATTAAAATTGTAGAAGTACATTTCAATCTTTTTTAACAATTTTTTACAAAAATTGAATTTAATGACGACATCGCTTCATAGAATTTGTATGGCAAACGCCTATACACAATGTGTAAGAAGTCTTAATAGATTGATACTTAAATCTCCAAACATACATACATACCATCATACTGTTTTCATATTCTGTGTAGGAAAAACAGACTGACCTCCATACTATCCTATCCTGACAAACATACCTACATGTTTTATATAGAAAATAAAATATCTTCAAATATTTATTAATATGTGTTGTTTATAGTTTGGAACGTATTCTTTCATTATGCATACTATCGCCATCGACAGTTGGATCTCATGTGTTACATGCAACTAGTACATACTATTGTCATCGACTGTTGGATTTCATGTGTTTCATGCAACTAGTAATACTTTATCTCCAAACATACATATCATCATGCTATTTTCAAATTCTGAGTAGGAATAAAGGACTGACTATACTATCTTAATTATCGACGAAGTTTTTATTTGGTAGAATTCCATTATATATTACCTATATCTATAATTAAAAGTAAAGACTTTGATTCAACATTAATTATTAATGTAGATCAATGTAGAATCAAAAAGTCTTTACTTTTAATTATAGATATAGACTATACTATCCTTTCCTTACATGCATACCTACATATTTTGTATAGAAAATAAAATTAATATCTTTAAATATTCAATAATTTGGATTGATGGGTTTATAGTTTCTTCAAATGTATGTATGTACATATGTACTATCGCCATCCACACTTTGATAAAAACATCTAGTAAATAAAATAATAAATTGTTTAGTGTAAATAAAAGTACCTATGTATGTATTTCGTATCTTTTTTAATCTCCACTACGTACTACGGAATAGTGGACCATGATTTCATAATCTTTCCTTAATTTTTCAACGGGCATTATGTGCGTATCTATCTATGTAATTTATTTATTTATTTATTTATTCATTCTCACAATGCATGCATATATATAAATTGATAACAACGCCCCACTAGGTATTACCTGTGTTGGGGCTGCTGTTAGGTATACCTATAATTTACAATAGCAATATAATTTACATATCATAAATATAAACACAAAACAAAGAAAACAACATAATTTAAAAGTACAACATATAAGTAATGAGAACACACTATGAGTTTCGTCGTGATGTGTTTGTATGTATCAATCATTAAACATGAGTAAATAAGTCTATAATATTATGTTGATTGATTTAAATTTCTTAAATATCATTTTATTTATTTATAGTTACCAACCTGTATGCTTAGTAGATGTTGAGATGATGGATTCATAGCTATCTAATTAATATTATATGATTCGATATTCTGTTAGTATACAAATTTAATGTACCTGTTATATGAATGAAACCATTGAATTAAAGTTAAATATCTTGTTAATGATTTTCTTCTTTACATCCCACTAGTACTCCGAATATATTAAAGTCCTTAATAATTTGGAGTAAGTATGTGTGTACCTATAGATGTAGGTACTGTGAACAATTTTTTTGTATTAGTTTCTATCGAGTCCTATGAGTTGTATTACATAGGTTGAATATTCAAACAATAGAACAGAACAGAATTCCATGTTCCCTGAATTGTATAGAATGTAACTATTATATATTAGATAATAAAGACCTTTCATTTGAACCTTAGATTGTGTACCTACCTTGCTATTTAAGAATATTGATTTAGGAAGTGTTATATACGTATACAGTTTATTTCTACGCTACATTAGCTAACGTCTTTATATTCAAATTGAAGATATTTATAACACACATTTATTTATTACTAGCTTTAATATCCCGCCGTTGGCCAAGAATGTAATTTAGTGTAGGAATAAGCAATCGTTTTTATAATATTGTCACAATTTTTTTGCTAAATCGGAATATGAAAAGTGGTTTGAAATTTAATTGAGTTTAAGCGGTGTAAAATGTTCAAGTGATGGCCAAAACCCTTTTGTTTTTACATATACATATATAAGAACATACCATTTCTGCACGCATAGACTATGGGAAATAGTTTTAAATATGACTGATTATAAAGAGACAACGTTGTACAGATTTTGGTTTTGGCCACAACCCCCATTTTTATATATTGTCATCAAAAGCAAATAATGTATTTTGAAAATTTTGTAATTTTGGATGATGGGAAATGGTTTGAAATTTGATTAAACAAAAGTATTGAAAAGATTCTAGTGTTGGTCACATCCCATTCGTTTTTATATTTTGTCGTCAAGTGTGCTATTATATTTTTGCACAATTAGACTGATAGACATAAAACTGACACAAAAGTATACATTACAGAAGAAGATGAAGACTTTAAATATGTATAATAGTTTTTAATTTGAATATAAACGTTGTAAAGAGTCCAGCAATGACCACAACCCCGTTTTTTATATATTTATATAGAAATCAAATTGTAGGTATTAAAAATTAAGCAATATGGGATAATATAATAAATGTTGTAAATTTTATTGAACAAAGGTATTGAATAGATTCTAGTGTTGAAAGAAGAAGAATTATACTATTAGAAATAGTTTATATAAAAACTCACCCTAGGTGTACGAAGGAAAAAGTTTGTATGAAACTCACCTTTGGTCTACATAAAATAAGAATAAAATGAATAAAATTATAGGAAATACCTAGTTTGTATAAAATTCACCGAAGGTCTATATAAAATTTGAAAAAGAAGAATAACGTTAAAAAAAATAGTTGGTATCAAAACTGGCCCAAAGCTCTACACAAAATAAGAAGAAGAAGAATTAGATAATAGGAATAAGTTTGCATAAAAACTCACCCAAAGGTGAGTACAAAAAGCTACACAAAAGAAGTAGATGAATGAGACTATAGTAAATAGTGTTTATAAAAACTCACCCAATGTCAAAAAAATTAAGAAAAAGAAAAATCAGACTTTAGGAAATAGTTTATTTATGAACTTTCCCAAAAGTAGAGGAAGAAGAGTTAGACTATGGGAAATAGTTGGTAATAAAACTGAACCAAATTTAATAGAAGATAAATTAGACTATAGGAAATAGTTTGTATGAAATTGACTCAAAGGTAAGTAGAAGAAGAATAAGACTCCAGGAAATAGTAGTAAAAATCACCCAAAGGTCTACATAAAAAAGAAGAAAAATTTGAGTATAGGAGTAATTTGATAGGAGTATAGGAGTAATTTGAAAAATTTGAGTATTTGATTGAGTATAGTATTTATATTAAATGTGTATTGAAGTTAACCTAAAATATGTAGTTGAATAATTTTCCTATTGGAAATACCATAGAATTATAATGTACAGAAGCCGCGTGTAGTACAAATTTCGAATTAAAATGTATGCCAAGTTTTTTTTACATGTGTGTGTGAGGCGGTAGATCGGTTGGTCTACGTTTTATGTAGGTGTGCGTATCGGTAGGTGTACGTATACTATAAATTCGTCTGTTTCCTCGTAGTTTTAGTTGGCATACATTCATTGCGCTGACTAGGTATCTGTATCATATATAATCTAAGGGATATACGTATATTGTTGGCTTTTAAGTAGTATTAGGTAGGTACCTACCCACAACAATGTTTTAAATAAATTCGCATTCGATTCATAACAAATTTTATTTGAATATCAGAATCTGTCCGTAACCATGGTAACCATTCGAACATGTTAGAAATATCAAATGGTGTGGATACATTTTTTGAATTTGTAGGTTTTTTCGATGTCATTGTAATGAAATTTGTCAGAAAAATCAAATATGACAAATTATGCAATTTTATTATGTTTATAATATCATTATTAATAATTAACAATATATATCTTAAAACTTGCTATAATATCTTGTGAATCATTTTATTATTTCATAATTTCATTTAAATCAAAGGTTTATTATTATAAAGAACGTTCTCTTTCGGTAGGAAAATGACATATTGTATGAAAAGAGAATAAAATAACGGGGTTGTATGTACAAAACGCTTACTTTTAAAATAGATTAAACATTATTATTATAAGAAATAATCAACATGTTTTTCACTTAAACGCTAAGTTATACTTGAAAATACATTTTATTCGTATAAACACGTTCCACTAACTTCTACTAAAACAGGTATTTGCGTGCAAAAAGTACAATTTTTTGACAGATTTGATTTAGAAAATTTTGTATGAAAAAAATAATTATTGAAATATTTTTAAAAATTCAGTATTTTATCGCATTTTTTTAGCGATACACTGCGTCAGGTATACTGGTACATTTTGGCACATATTATGTAGATTAGATTTTTAGATGCTCTTGGTTTTTCAGAAGGCGTGAGACAAACACACACACACTAACAAGATCATTGTTTTATTTATTAAGATTACCTACTGAACTTTTGTCATTATCCGACAAGAGAATTGTTTTTAATTTGACATTAGGTACTTTGTAAAATTATTAATTTTCATTTCGACAGCCCTGATATTTTGTGCTTGATAATGTTTCATGTACATACCTATCAATAAGATCAACTTTACCTACGCTATTGTGATACACATACCTACATATGTACTAAATCTGGAATGTCACAGTATAAAATGTCCTCCATCCCGGTACCGTCGTCATGCAAAGGTCATAGTATTTTCTTCACTTATAACATTGATTTATATGTTACGTAGTACATAATATATAATTCAATGACTTATAATTGAATTATTTTATTCTTTCTTGCTAATAATTTATTCATGGTGTTTTACTTTTTCTTTCTTATTCGGTTGTATATATAGTAGGTATAGTATATTAGGTATCTAGTAGTGAGTAGGTATAGTATATTAGGTATCTAGTAGTGAGTGTAGTATATTAGGTATCTAGTAGTGAGTGTAGTATATTAGGTATCTAGTAGTGAGTGTAGTATATTAGGTATCTAGTAGTGAGTAGGTATAGTATATTAGGTATCTAGTAGTGAGTGTAGTATATTAGGTATCTAGTAGTGAGTGTAGTATATTAGGTATCTAGTAATGAGCATTGTATAGTAGGTATCTAGTAGTGAGTAGGTATAGTATATTAGGTATCTAGTAGTGAGTGTAGTATATTAGGTATCTAGTAGTGAGTGTAGTATATTAGGTATCTAGTAGTGAGTGTAGTATATTAGGTATCTAGTAGTGAGTGTAGTATATTAGGTATCTAGTAGTGAGTAGGTATAGTATATTAGGTATCTAGTAGTGAGTGTAGTATATTAGGTATCTAGTAGTGAGTGTAGTATATTAGGTATCTAGTAGTGAGTGTAGTATATTAGGTATCTAGTAGTGAGTGTAGTATATTAGGTATCTAGTAGTGAGTGTAGTATATTAGGTATCTAGTAGTGAGTGTAGTATATTAGGTATCTAGTAGTGAGTGTAGTATATTAGGTATCTAGTAGTGAGTGTAGTATATTAGGTATCTAGTAGTGAGTAGGTATAGTATATTAGGTATCTAGTAGTGAGTGTAGTATATTAGGTATCTAGTAGTGAGTGTAGTATATTAGGTATCTAGTAGTGAGTGTAGTATATTAGGTATCTAGTAGTGAGTGTAGTATATTAGGTATCTAGTAGTGAGTGTAGTATATTAGGTATCTAGTAGTGAGTGTAGTATATTAGGTATCTAGTAGTGAGTGTAGTATATTAGGTATCTAGTAGTGAGTGTAGTATATTAGGTATCTAGTAGTGAGTGTAGTATATTAGGTATCTAGTAGTGAGTGTAGTATATTAGGTATCTAGTAGTGAGTAGGTATAGTATATTAGGTATCTAGTAGTGAGTGTAGTATATTAGGTATCTAGTAGTGAGTGTAGTATATTAGGTATCTAGTAGTGAGTGTAGTATATTAGGTATCTAGTAGTGAGTGTAGTATATTAGGTATCTAGTAGTGAGTAGGTATAGTATATTAGGTATCTAGTAGTGAGTGTAGTATATTAGGTATCTAGTAGTGAGTGTAGTATATTAGGTATCTAGTAGTGAGTGTAGTATATTAGGTATCTAGTAGTGAGTGTAGTATATTAGGTATCTAGTAGTGAGTGTAGTATATTAGATATCTAGTAATGAGCATTGTATAGTAGGTATCTCGTAGTGATTACAGTACCTATGTTTTGACTTTGTTATGTGAATCAATTATCATTATATTGCAAAGCAATGCCATATAAAAAACTTCATCGATAAATCTGCTTCCCGTCACACTTGTAAATTCTTGCATGAGTGGGGAGGAGTGGCGAGGAGCGGTGACCTTGAGACACCTAAGATCGATATCAACAAGTTATATCGTCAGTTTGCTTTGCCTCCGATCCTACTGAACAATATTCTGTATCAACTACACACCCAACCTAATCCTATCCACTTAGATACCCTTCGCATTTGGAACTGTATCTGATACTGAGATTATGAAAATCATATCTTCCAAAACCACCGAATCCTTTGACTCCAAAGACCTCAATATTGAAATGATACGTCTTCTTTTGCCTCCAATTCTGCCAATTATTGCACACATTTTTAATCACTCACTGACTGACCATATCAAAATCGGCTAATGCGAGGTAGTTGCTCTTGCTATAGTATTTCAAATGAAAAAAATATTTTTGAAACATTTTCTAGTATTTTTTTATACCTCACACAAAAAAAACAATCATTAATCAAATGCACTTTTCTTGTGGTATCATTCAATTAAGATTGAAATATGTAAAATAAGATTATTTCAGTCGATAATCAGCTTTAGTATTGAATTTTGTAAGTCCACAATGGAGTCTTCGGTGACTGGTGCTCTGCGTTCAGCCCAAAACAGATTGGCATGGAGGCGGGCCATACACGTGTCGAAGGTCTGCAGCCGCTATCCTCAGTCATGAGGAAAAGAACGAAAACATATAAAATAATTTGAATTTTGGTATTATCATTCGGGACTTAATTCTAGATTTCGTCTTTCAGAACCACACATTACACAAGAAGCTTCCGTAATTTATTTAACACAGCTTTCTACATCTTGTGTGCGACATAAGAATAAATTAATGTAATTTCAGTAGAAAGTCTGTTATTGTATCAATATCTTGGTCCTCTAGTAAAAATCTTTCGAGAGCTTTTAATATTAACAATATTGAAAAATATAATTTTTTTTGTTTTTTTGCCTTTTCACCTCTTTGGGGTGTTCTCAAGCAGATGAAACCTTAAAATTATTGTAAACTACCGCTCATAATCTCTTGTTGTTTCCAGCCGTTGGGTTAGTGAACTAACCCTTTACACTCACAAGTATATTTTATGTTCGTTTGAAAAATTGCAAAATAATATAACCTTTTCCGTGCTAGGCGTATGCTAAACGATGTAACACCTCAGTGCGGCGCAATTTTTGGACGAAATTAAAATCGTCATATCTCAATAACTAATCACCTGAGATACTTGAAACCTTCGACTAGAATATTCATTTTTTGAGTGGGGCCATCAGTATAGTTAGAGAAAGGACGATGGAAATTTGGCAAGAGCGATGGGATAGAGGAGGAACTGCTAGGGTTACCTATAAGTTCTTCCCTGACCTAAGAAAGAAGATGAGCATGAGATCGCTGGCACTGAGCCATCATGCGGTGCAGCTCGTGTAAGGACACATGGAGCTTAAAGGTCGACTCTTTGAGTTAGGCCTAGCGGCGGATCCGTGATGTGCTTGTGGTACCGGTGCCTAGAATGCGGAGCATATAAGAATATGGTAGGAGGTATGTGTGCTGGCACCGCCCGGCCAGTTTAGTTTGGCAAAGTACTAGCAAACCATCACAATGTTGCTTGTTTCGAAGAGTTTGTTGATGTGTGGGTCTCACGCTGGGATGAGCTCCGGAGACTGGGTTTACCCCCGGTCGAGGATCTCGTACAGCGGTGGGCCTAATCTGGCCTAGAGTGATGCTGTGGCGGGGTGGTCGATGATTCGTTGGCGTTTTTTGGGAGAGATGGGGAGGGGGGAGAGAGTGAGATAATGGTATATTAATGTGTACCAAGACATTTAAATTAAATGGAATGCGAAGGGGAGTAGCAAAACTGCTGTGCAAAGACAGATTTTTTCTATTATCATTTTCTGCGGTCTACACCCGCAGACCTGTCGCTGTGGGATATGCTGTGATAGCGTGTGGTATTTGTATGTTTGTTAAACCAGTTAATAACAGGCAAGCCAACTTTCGTGCAGGACAACGTCTGTCGGGTCCGCTAGTATATAATGAATTCCCATTAATTGGTGTATATTAGGGAATAATATTGGCAATATAATATAATAATATAATTAATTACAAATAATATATTCACATTTACTAAACCTACATATGTATGTAGGTACCAGAATATACCAATTGTTATTATTTTACTTGATTGAAATCAATCAAACTTATGTTATTCAATTTGTTGAATGAAGTAAATGAAGTCTAAATTATTTACATAACTCCTTTATTAATCATAACCATAAATCAACTTTAATTATGTATGTACCTACATACCTTTATATATGTATGTACCTAAATACCTTTATACGAATACAAACTATTTGCTTACACAAATAAGATTGAAATACTTCCATCCATATTTATATTTATACTAGTAGGCACGGGCAAACATTGTTATGTCACAGACCGCCTTCTATGTAGATCGCATTTCATTTAGAACTCATTTTGCAGATAAAGTGGACGGGAGGTACTGAAGGGTCGGGAGATACTGAAGGGTCGGGAGGAACAGGAGGTACTTAAGAGCCTGAAAGAACGTGAGCTACTGAAATTCTTGAAGGGACGGCAGATATCTACTGAATGGACGGGAGATACTGAAATACGGATGAAAGTGATGGAACGCACTGAAAGGATTTGAGGCACTGAAGGGACATAAGGGACCATTTTTCTATAAGAATCGCACAAGTTTTAGCAATACATCTCAAAATTTTCTAAACACTGTTAAATAGTGAATTTACGACATCGTTTCATACAATTTCTTAATAGCTTAATACATAGCATCAAGTTGTTTTCATATTCGCGGTAGTGATAAAGAACTGACGTCCACTCTGATCCTGACTTACATGTTTTGTATCTTCTTCTTCTTCTTCTTCAGCCAGTTTTCATCCATTCTTGGACATAGGCCTCCCCTTTGATCCTCCACAACTCCCTGTCTTGGGCACACTGCATCCATGTTTTGTATAGGAAAACAAAATATCTTAAAATATTTGGTTTTGTTTATTTATCTCGTGTGTTTTATACAACTAGTCATACACATGTATGTATACAAATCAATTTAAATTTTCTAAGTACATAATATATTTTTTTAATGTTTTTTTCTATATAATTATAATATTGTGGCAGGTTAACAAATCAAAAGGTGACTTATTCTAATAGGACATTTGTTTGACTCGATATTTAACAAGAACATGTTGAAGTTAATATTATAATGTACAAGTATGCACGTATTGTGAGCAGATTATTGTGGAAGAGGTAATCCTGTCTTGAATATATCTAATGATTCTCTTGATGAAGGTTCATGGTTCATAAATACATTATGAATGTCACTCCTTGTAAAAATCATTCATTTAGATTAAATAACATAATTTTACGAATAAATATTGACAATTTCCTGTTGTATTGGAAAACTAATAATTGCTTTGCCATTACCATATTCTTAAAGGAGGCGGTGAGATCTATGTGAAGAAATTTGATCAGTTCGTACACATCTCGATCCATAGGTACAAATTTTAATTCCCTAATTTATTCCTATAATAGTATTTTTATTATTTGCTTTCATATTTTATTTACTAATTTTAGTTTTTTTTTGTTCTGAATGTTTTTGTGGTTGTTTGGAAGAAATTTCCTCGAACTTTACCAAAAACATCTAGGTACATATATTCTATAGAGACTGTTTTTTTATTTTCTAACTTTCAATATTAAGTTGTCGGTACTCTTTGTACATATATCAAATCAGATTAAAAATACAAAATAAAATTAATATTTAAATATCACATCCCAAAACAAAGTTCCGTGGTTGAACTGTTGAATATTATATGTATAAAACAAACACTATAAATATTTTTGTGCTTGTTTGATAGGTAACATAGTCTAAATAAATTTAATTCTTATCTATAATATATTTTTTAACGTCTTTGAAAATACGAAAATTTACCTATTTTTATTCAATTATCACAGTGCAACTCTTTGCTCGTTTTACTAGAACAAAACGACCCAGAACTCACCACGTGGAAGTGATTGCACGTCGAGATCCACCCACACCCACACCCACACCCACACCCTACCCAACCAACCATCCAATTGTTGTATGTGGTACATATTTACATTATACATAATTTAAAAAAATACATATAGTAGGATTCTTTGGCTCTTTGCCTAGCTGTATTTTAAACTTTTTTTTATATTATCTACTACACATTTAAAGTTGATTGTTTTGAGGAACGAGACATAATTAATCTCGACTTCAGTGTTGCTAGAATGAAGCCATCTCTAGCTTCATGCCCATAAACCTTATTCGAAGCCTCTGTCACAAGTTTGACGTACAGCCTGGGTGTGGCAGGGAAATTTTTGTATTTATCTGATATATACTGTCAGAATTGATGACTGATTTAAATTCATCTTCATTCACCATACCATACCATCACGCCATTTCCCTATTTGGGGTAGGCAGAGAGAACCGAACGCCAGACTCCTCTCTCTTGACATACATTCCTCGCTTCATTCACGTCCATACATCGTCTCATACACGCTCTTCTATTATTCTTACTTCTAACATCTCCATCTTTCAAAATCCCATTTATGTGATCGTGCCAACTCTTTCTTGGCCGACCTCTAGTTTTCATTCCTCTTTTATCAGCCTTGTATACTTTTTTTGTCAGACGGTCATCACTCATTCTTTCTATGTGGCCGAACCACATAGAAAGAATGTGGTTCGGTGGTTCATCTTCATTTAAGTCTCGCAAAATTGGGGAGGATACATCACACAAGAATTCCAATCAACCATTTCAATATAATCGGAAGCTTGATATTTTATCTTCGATGGTATGAAATTTCTAACAGTCTTTTTGTTCGGGCGGTTTGTCTTGCTTTTAAAATCATACTATTAACGAGCTCCCGAATATGTTTTGTTTCATTAACAAGCACTGTCAACAGAACATTTTCTGGATGCGCAAAGCATGCATTCCGTTGTATTACTGAATCGACAACTTGCAGTAATTCGTCGGATAAATACCGTGATGTTTGTATTGCTTGGAAGACATGTTTTAGTCCGCCAATAAAATATTTACTCTTTTTTATGGCAAACCATATACGCATATATGATTTCAATATGAAGCCAACTATTTAATTTAAGTTTTCAGATGGATCTGTTATACTTATGTACAATATAAGGACTCGGTTGGCCACAGTTAGCCTTCACGAATAGGATAAAGAACTAGGGTTCCGATTTGCCAAGTTTTTGGACAATATCCCAAAGGTGATAACATTTGAAATATCTAAAAAATATTGTTGGTCTTTGCTCAGTACATTCCTGTCTATATCAGGTATTATACAATTAATCACAAGAAATAAGCAGCTGCCCGACCGGCCCACTAAAAGATTTAGGCCCTGGAGTTTGACCGTCAATCTATTGAAAAATGTGTTGAAATGGAAGTTCATTAAAATGCAGCAGGCATATGCTCCACTGTAACGAACATCTTAAATAATCTTCCAGTTGGGGGATGACACCGTTCTTCTTACCAGTGTTGATTACAGTGCCATCACACCCTACTACTTCCAGTTTTTCTTGTGTCATTGATAGATCGGACAAACCTTCGAGTTATATAATTTGATGAACTCGAGGATGGAGATACATATCCAATAGTTGATCCAGGTTCCTGAATAAGAGAATAATGCCCTATTTTCTTATTCCTACGAAATTGCTTGGCAATCAAGTTTTCGACAAACAAAATTTCGTCTTTTCGACCGTCAAAGAAAAAACCCAACTTTCCTCAGGTGGTGTGAATTGAATTTTCAAATCCATCCTAAGACGACTCTTGTCTCTTCTTATTTTACACTTATCAATGACATAGGAATAATCTGTCTCAGTTATTATTCCAACATCTCTAAGAATACTTCAAAGCTTTTCTGTCGATGTACTTGATTTGTATTTTCATATTCATCTTCGTCATACTCTGAGTTTTCAATACAACTATGTTTATTTGTATCAATTTTCGAGCACTCACCTTTTATATGAACCTCTTTGCCACTTAGTGTTCGTTGGAGATGGAGATCTTTCTGCTCGGAGTCTATTTCAAGCAAATTCTGATTTATTTTATTCTAGCAATACGAGCCAAGAATTGCATATTGAACAAGTAAAAATCGTAAAAAGATGATAAATTTATGTTTTTTCAAAAACGTTTTGCGAACCGAAAAAATAATTGAGATTATTTGAACTATTAAACAAGCATAAAAAATATAAATGATATTTATTTTAAAAGTTTTAACTTGCTTAAAAAAATTACAAAAAAGACGCGATTTTTGAAATTTTTCAAAACTTTAAGTACGATGCGAGAACGGAAGATGTTAACCGATTTTAATTTTTTTATGGCGTTTTTCTTCACATTACCCTAATATGTATATAGGTATATGTACCTACATAATATAACGATGAGAAAACAGACAATACATAAGTTAATGTAAGTAATTTGTTAAAACAATAAACCATGAAATATCATAAAAGCACTTTAGTCACGGCTCATGATCACAATAATATTTTATTCTTTCTCTTTTATTCAAGAAAACAAAGAAAATGGTATTTATCTGTAGGTAAACTTATTTCGTATAAGTATCTAAATATGTTGTTATATTTTAGTAGCTTCATTTATTAAAGTATTTAATATTATCATTTATAAGTATGAGAAGGCCTAAACTACGATGGATGGATGGAATCAAGAGAGACCTTCAGATAGCCATTGTGCGGCATTGGGGAGAAATAAATCATTCATATATTATGAACAATAACTGACTTCAAAATTAATGTGTGTGAAAATATAAAAAAGTGGGATTCTGTTCTCTCTACCTACCTAACGAGGGATATGATCTGATGGTATTTTCAAAGTATGTGTTGATAGAATATAAGATATATGTTATAAAATATATGAGATCAGATATGAAATTATGGGAATTTTAAAGAATGCAATTGCAGGATAACATAATATGAAATGAAGAAGTAGGAGAAAAATTAAATATAAGAAATTGTAGATTCACATGGTGATTTAGCGGGAGAGTTACAATGAATAAGACGATTTGATATTTCTAATATATTTCTCTTTACTTTCACATACTTTCCTATTACATTAAAAACATTTATTGTTAGAAATGTTTAAAAATGTCACTTCATAATAGAACTCCATAATCAACTAGAATTATGGAAAAAAAATCTAATACATAAAAATCTCGTGTCACAGTGTTTGTTATCCAACTCCTCCGAAACCGCTTGGCCGATTTTTGTGATTTTTTTTTATGTACATTTGGTAGGTTTGAGAATAGGTTGTATATATTTTTTTATTGAGTATAATTTATGTTTTTACTCATTATGTCAATAAGACAGTTTATTATATTCGATAGTATTATAGATAGGTACAGTACAGTACATGTCTCACCACACAAAGTTGCTTCACAAAGGACCAACAGATAACAAAAACAAATGAGGAGGGACGGAGTTGTGTGAGGGGATAAGTTTTTAAAAGGAGTCTATTTATTTCAAAAGATAGATCTTCAAAGTGCTGTTTAACTTTTACACAATGCAAAAGTAATGATATCTGTTTTTGTTGGTTGGTGTATTCCAGAGATATATTGTTGTTTTGGCGTTTGGAATCATTTAGAATTTAAATTGCCTTTTTGTATGAAAAGGATGAAGACTAAGTTGAGTGGGGGTAAATTGAAGTCATATTTCACTGAAGGTCCAATCTATTAACCAACTATCTAAATATGTATGTATATACCTACCTACACATATATATCTAAAGTAATAAAACAAAGATTTTGTTAGTGTGTGTTTGTGTGTATGTGTGTGTTTGTCTCACGCCTTCTGAAAAACCAAGAGCATCTAAAAATCTAATTTATGTGCGAACGTGTACAAGTATACCTGATGCAGTGTCACGCTAAAAATAATGCGATAAAAATGCTGAATTTTAGAAATATTTCAAGTCGTATCTGTCAAAAAAGTGTACATTTTGCACGCAAATATCTGTTAGTTTAAAAGTCAGAAGTACGTTTTTACACGAAGAAAATATATTTTCAAGTATAACTTAGCTTTTAAGTGAAAAAAATGTTGAATATTTTGTCTAATTATAATGTTTAACTTATTTTTAAAGTAAGCATTTTGTACATACAGCGTCGCCATTTTAATATCTTTTCATACGATATTTAATTTTCCTACCGAATGACTATGTTCTTTAAAATAATATACCTTAGATATAAATGTGATTATGAAATAATAAAATGAAACACAAGACTTTATAGCAAGTTTTAAGACATATATTGTAAAAGTCTGTTAATTATTAGTAAAGATATAGGCATAATAAAATTGCATAATTTGTATATAATATTTTATATTTCGGACAATTGTTGATTTTCGTTTTTGTGGCTTCGAACAAACCAATGTAGGTACCTACATATTCAAAAATACAATGTAGGTACCTACATACGTATCCGAACCATCTGATATTACTTACGTGTTCGAACGGTTTACTATGCTTACAGAAAGAATGTGATATTCAAATATTTTTTTTTATGAATCGGATTTATTTAGTTAGAAGATTGTTGTAGGTAGGTACCTTCCTAATACTAGGTACTTAAAAACCAACAATATACTGATTTCTAATAGGAAAATTATTTAACTGCTTTAGGTTAACTTCAATACATATTCAATATACAAACTATTTCCTGGAGTTAAATTCTTCTTCCTCTTCTTTTGTGAAGTCATTTGGGACAGTTCATAAATAAACTATTTCCTATAGTCTAATTTTTCTTTTCCTTAATTTATATAGACTTGGGTGAGATTTTATATAAACTATTTCCTATACCTAGTCTAATTCATCTTCTTCCTCTTCTTATATTTAGCCCTTTGGGTGAATTTTTAAACAAACTAATTCCTATTATCTAATTCTTCTTCTTCTTATTTTATGTAGACCTTTGTGCCAGTTTTGATACCAACTATTTCTTAATAATCAATTCTTCTTTTTCTAATTTTATGTAGACCTTTGCTGAATATTATATAAAATAATTTCCTAAAGTCTAATTTTTCCTCTTTTATGTAGACCAAGGGAGAGTTTTCATACAAACGTTTCCTTTAGTCTATTTATTCTTCTTCTTTTTTTTTGTTGACCTTTGCGACAGTTTTTATACAATCTATTTCCTGACGTATAGTTATTCTTCTAATATGTAGACTTTTGGGTCAGTTTTTATATTAACTATTTCCTATAGTCTTATTCTTCTTTTTCTTATTTAATATAGACCTTGGCTGAGTTTTTATACAAATTATTTCCTATAGTCTCATTCGTCTTCTTCTTCCTTTATGTGGACCTTTTGGTTAGTTTTTATACAAACTATTTCCTTTAGTCTAATTCTTCGTTTTCCTATTTTATGTAGATGTAAGGTGAATTTTATATAAGTATTTCCTATAGTTCAATTCAACTTCTTCTTCTTTTATGAAGACCATTTGGTCAGTTTTTATATATAATACCTACATTTCCTATTGTGTAATTCTTCTATTTCATCTTTTATGTAGACCATTGGGTCAGTTTTTTATTACAAACTATTTGTTATAGTTTTATACTTCTTCTTATTTTTAATTTAGTCTTTTGGGTTAGTTTTAAGTTTAATAATCTATTGTATAAAAATATTATAAACAACATGCATACTTGAAAAAAATACATAAAAACGAATGGGATGTGACCAACACTATAATCTTCTCAATACTTTTGTTCAATCAAATTTACACCATTTATTATATCATCATATTATATTGCTTAATTTTCAATAACTACACATTTCATTTTGATGACAATATATAAAAAATTGGGGTTGTGGCCATTACTGGACTCTTCACAACGTTTATATTCAAATTAAAACTATTTAACATACTTTAAGTCTTCTTCTTCTGTAATGTAGACTTCAGTTTTAATCAGTTTTACTGTGCAAAAATATAATAAACTATATGCACACTTGACGAAAAATATAAAAACGAATGGGATATGACCAACATCTTTTCATTTCTTTTGTTTAATCAATTTTTAAACCATTTCCCATCATCCAAAATTACTAAATATTTTAAACACATTATTTGCGTTCGATGACAATATATAAAAATAGGGGTTGTGGCCAAAACCAAACTCTTTACAACGTTGTCTCTTTATAATCAGTCATATTTAAAACCATTTACCATAGTCCATGCGTGCTTATATATAAAAACAAATGGGATGTGGCCATCACTTGAACATTTTACATTGCTTAAACTCAATTAAATTTCAAAATACTTTTCATACTACGAATTAGCAAATATTTTGTGTGACAATATCATATAAACGATTGCTTATTCCTTCATTAATTTACATTCTTGGCCAACGGCGGAACACAAAAGCTAGTATATTATATAGCTATGACAGACACGATAACATCAAGTTTAATTTCATAATACAAGTAAGGCTCATGTTCCATTGTATGAAGTTACGGTTCATGAAAGCAGATCGGCAATGCAACACAAAAAAGAGCAAAGCGGCAGGTGCTGATGATATGAGCCATACTCAGATATGAAACCGAATAGGAAGAGAAAGAAGTTATTTTTATTGTAATTATGTTGCACAATGTATTGCGGAGATAGCAAATAATTGATAATAATATATTATGTAGGTAAGTAGGTAATATGAACCTACATAATATGGGTATAGGTAATAACACTTCTCTCCACTTTCTACAATATCAGACGCTTTCTCCACTTGACATGGGTTCAATTATATTATGGAAATATACTAAACTCTCCTTTTCATTTCATAACCCAATAAAATTATACTTGGCAAGATCACGTGTCTATTAAGGGGATATTTTACCAAATAAAGGACTATTTTATAATCTCTTTTGACACAATATGCAAAAAATAAAAATAAACTACATTTTATAGAATTATGAAGAAAAAAGTACGAATATAAAATTTTAATTTCAATTTTCGCAAACTCGACACACACTCAGCGGTATCGCAATGTGCTCGCATTTTATAATGACAATACACTACACTACACTACACTACACTACACTACACTACACTACACTAGGTAACTTCTTAAATAAAATTGATAAATCAATCCGTAGTTTTGTTTACTCTCTTATACCTATGCAATACATGTTGAGTTATATTATGTTCTATGTATGGATGAATTCAGAATTTGAAGTAGATAATTTTGTGTGTCTGTGTGTCAGGGTGTGTGTGAAGTGTGTGTGTGTATGTGTATATGTATGTGTGTGTGTGTCCCCCCCCTTATAAAAAAAGCCGAAACATCCCAACTAGATAATTCAATTTCCTATAAAAATATTAACATTGTAGTAGATCTCAATTTTTTTAACAATTTTTATAAAAATTGAATTTAGTGACGACATCGCTTCATACAATTTGTATGGCAGTCGCCTACATATACACAATATGTAAGAAGACTTAATAGTTTGATAGGATCTTAATATCCAAACATACATACAGAACCATCATGCTGTTTTCATATTTTGCGTAGGAAAAGAGGACTGACCTCCATACTGTCCTATCTTGACATACATACCAACATGTGTTAAAATTTTCAATAATTTGGATTTATGGGTTTATAGTTTGATTTTTATTCTTCAACTATACATACTATCGATATCGACAGTTGGATCTCATGTGTTACATGCAACTAGTATGTAATAAGTAGGTAGTTATTGTTGGGTTTTCCTAAGAATAATTGCAAAGCTAAATAGATTCCTAATGAACTTATTGTCATTACTTTAATCATTTAGAAAATAAACTTTGTATTATTATTTATTGAGACCATATAAATAAGACGATATATAAAAAAAATAATTTTATGTTACAAGGGAAAATATTTGTGTAGGTAATAAAATGAAATTATCACAAGGACATTAATGGAACTAACCATCAACACGATATGATGTAACGGATGTCCAAACAGTAGAAAGATTGGTACCTACTCAAATATCCCGACAAAGCTATGATGAAATTAGTTGTGTTTGTCTCAAGCCTCCTGAGATTATAAGAACATCTAAGAATCTAATTTATGAGCGTGTATGTACCAGTATACCTGACGCAGTGTTAGGCTTAAAAATGAATAAAAATGCTGATTTTTTTTAAATATATTTCAATAATTATTTTTTTCATAATTAATTTCCAACGTTACAGCTGTAAAAAGGAGTGCTTTTTAGACGCAAATATCTTCAAAGAGCCAATATAAAGATATCGCAAGCAATAAAAATTGCAATAAAGTAGGCGTTTCTTGAACCATATTGTAAGCTAATAGGATTCATTCGTGCTCGTGCATATCAGGCGAATGGTTCTGCACACTAAAGATAAGATGACAGTGAAATTAGGTATTTTGCCCAGTTGTTCAACATTCCACATAAAACATTCCTACCTGATTTTTAAGCTATTGTTAAAAATTGTATTGTAAAGAGGTGCAACGAACATTGTACAAAGTATTTATTTATTTGAAGGTTCAATACAAATTATTTTTACACTGGGGGACTCATTTTCAAACGGCATTTTTTACAACCATCATTATGTACATTCATTTTTGATTCTCAGTTTTTGTTTTGAAATCACGTTCCAGGTATTTTGTTAGTTTTTGCTTTAATATCTATCTTCTATATATTACTACGTGAAACGAAAACGTTAAGTACAATTTCCGGATAAATGGGTGCACGGACGAGTTTGAGATTTGGCATACTTAAAGTTTATATGGAGGAGGAATGCATAAAAATAATATTAATACATATTATGCATTATAAATAAATTAAATCAAATAAAAAATATTTCACATCAAACCATTTATTGTGTACCATAGAACGGTGAAGAGAGGGGAAACGTAATTTTAATATACCCACTTAGTATGTGAAATATTCCGATAGCACACAGAAGTAGGTAGGAAATATTTTTTCTTTTTATTCCATGTTCTGTGGTCACATTTAAATGTCATTGTGGTATTTACGGCGCATGCGCAGTTGTTTAAATTCAAACATAAGAACATTTTTAAGGAAAATACATATTTGTATACCTACCTACTGTGAAACAATATAAATGGTAGGTACTTATATACACAATAATTTCATTTATAAAATTGACTTGCAATACATGAAGAGAAAACTGTGTTCCTTGATGAAAACATGATATCTATATTATAAATTTGAATGTTTGTATGTACCTATGTACCCATATATGCATGTGTTGATTGCGCTCCTAAACCATTCATCCGATTGCAATGAAACTTTGGTGAATTATCGAGAGTATACATACTAGGGATGGTTTCTGGATCAAAAAAATGTTTCTTCTTCTTCTTTTACATCGGGTATTAGGTCATTTTACCTATGAAGATGGACTATCCTGGGAATCGTTCATCCGATTGCAATGAAACTTTGATGAATTATTGAGCGTATGCCTGGGATGGTTTCTAGATTAAAAAGAATTTCTTCTTCTTCTTCTTCACTGAAGGGACGGGAGGTACTGAAGGGACGGGAGGTACTGAAGGGACGGGAGGTACTGAAGGGACGGGAGGTACTGAAGGGACGGGAGGTACTGAAGGGACGGGAGGTACTGAAGGGACGGGAGGTACTGAAGGGACGGGAGGTACTGAAGGGACGGGAGGTACTGAAGGGACGGGAGGTACTGAAGGGACGGGAGGTACTGAAGGGACGGGAGGTACTGAAGGGACGGGAGGTACTGAAGGGACGGGAGGTACTGAAGGGACGGGAGGTACTGAAGGGACGGGAGGTACTGAAGGGACGGGAGGTATTGAATGGACGGGAGGTACTGAAGGGACGGGAGGTACTGAAGGGACGGGAGGTACTGACGGGACGGGGGGTACTGAAGGGACGGGAGGTACTGAAGGGACGGGAGGTACTGAAGGGACGGAAGGTACTGAAGGGACGGGAGGTACTGAAGGGACGGGAGGTACTGAAGGGACGGGAGGTACTGAAGGGACGGAAGGTACTGAAGGGACGGGAGGCACTGAAGGGACGGGTGGTACTGAAGGGACGGGAGGTACTGAAGGGACGGGTGGTACTGAAGGGTCTGAAGGGACGAGAGGTACTGAAGGACCATATTTAATCATATAAGCATTACGAAGTTTGCCGGTGGTTCACTATCTACCTATATTAAATTATAAATTTCATAGATATTGCAGAGAATTAAAGCAAATAACACACAATAATGAAATATTAATTTGTAAGCACACGCTCGCAGGTGCCGTAATAGAACAAAATTAAAAAAAAATATAGGTGTACGCAATGGCTTTGACAAAAAAAAATTATTAAAATTCAAAATTTAATAGTATTTATTACAAATATTCTTTTTAATGAATGTCGACCACTGGGCGATCAATAATTTATTATTAACTAGCTAACCCCCAGCAAACTTCGTATTGCCTGTAGGTATAATTAAAAATGGTCATTCATTACCACCCGTCGCTTCAGACCCTTTAGTACCTCCCGTCCCTTCAGTACTTCCCGTCCCTTCAGTACCTCCTGTCCCATCAGTTCCTTCAGTACCACCCGTCCCTTCAAGCCCTCAGTACGTCCCTTACCTTCAGTACCTCGGGTTCCTTCAGGCCCTTTCGTACCTCCCTTACCTTTGTTAAATTTCGTCCCTTCAGTATATAAGGAAAAGTTTGAATCCAGAAACCATTCTGGAAGACCTGTGAAGAGATGAAAGGACATTTGGACCTTCTTTTCCCAGGATACTCCACCTTCATAGGTAAAATGACCAAATACACGAAGAAGAAGAAGAAAAATATTTTAATCCTGAAGCCATCCCGGGCATACGTTCGACAATTCACCAAAGTTTCATTGCAATCGGATGAACGGCTTAGGAGCGCATAGTATACATAGATACATAGATACATACCTACATACATACATACATAGATACATACAAACATTGAAATTTATAATATAGATTCAGGAAAAAAAATGCACTACATACCAAAAATAATCAAAAATACAATCGACCAGTCGGCACTGGTACGAGTACTCACCTATCCAGTTATGTTTTGAAGGAGAATATTCAATCATCCATTATCATCTGTACCTACATACAATAAATAAATCAGTACGTAATACACTGAAAAGTCTATATATGTACATACATATATACCCATCTACCCTCTCAAACTTATCGATTTAATTATAATTTCATCAATGAATAGTGAATTTTTCTTAACTATGTACGCAATAATAATCTCAAGGGACAAAATAATTTTCATTATAATACAATTTGTAATTTATACATTATGTATGTAGGTAAAAATAATAACATGGAAGTTTAAAGAAGATTGACGTTCTTAACAGACTTTCGCAGTCTCCTACCCCACACCATAGGGAGCATATTAGTACTTGTAGCTCTTTTTATCCCTGGAGCGGTTGCTCATTGGACTATCAAGCATAATTAATACAACTACCACTAAGAGTCCAACCACAAACGTGGAGGTCCGTCATTCATGGCGAGGGTCTCCCATCCCAACAGTGCTCGGT
>OY754991.1:0-14920 GCA_963576475.1 Molanna angustata
ATTTAAATAACTTAAAGTTAGAGTGTAATATTGAAGATATTAAAGTGATAGTTTTATCTTTAAATGATTATTTATAATTAAAGTTAATTATTTTTATAACGAAAATATAATGTTTTATTAAACTAATAAATATGAAATATTAATGATTAAAATCACTATTATTAAGTTAGCAGCTTAAAGTTGAATATTTCTTTAATTGGAATTTTGTGTTCAATTAAATCATTAACAATGATATACCTCTACTTTGGTTTCAATTAATAAATAAGGAAAAATGTTTTTCAAATTTTTAAGTCGAAATTAAATGCTATAATAGCTTCTTATTTAAGATAAATCATAATAATATCTTTTGAGTGCAAATCAAATGTTTTAATAAACTATAATCCTTTTAATTAGTTCATTTTAAAGTTTTTTGATTTCATTCATAGAATAATTCTGCTATTAGTAGGTATAAAAAGAAAATTATTATGAAAAATCATAAGTTTAAATTAGTAATTTTTCAAGTAATAATTATGGGTAAAATTAGGGTAATTTCAACGTCAAAGACTAAAAAAATGATTGTGATTAAGAAGAAGTGGATAGAAAAAGGAAGACGAGCTTTGGACTTGGGGTTAAATCCGCATTCAAAGGTTGAGATTTTTTCTAATGATAGCTTATTTTTTTTTGATAAAAAAAGGCAAATAATTATTAAAATAATAGAAATAGTTATAATAATTAAAAAATTAATTAAGTTAGAAAATATTATTTACATTAAATTTTTAATCTTTTTGATTGGAAATCAAATATACTTTATATATTATGTAAATTAAGAGCTTCATCAGTATATAATAATGTATAGGAAAAGTCATACTACATCAACAAAATGTCAGTATCAGGCAGCTGCTTCAAAACCAAAGTGGTGGTGATTTGAGAAGTGATTATTTTTAAGTCGAATTAGGCAAATTAGTAAGAAAAGGGTTCCAATTAATACATGAAGACCATGAAAACCAGTGGCAATAAAGAATGTTGAACTATAAATTCTATCGGCGATTGAAAATGGTGCTTCTAAGTATTCGTATCCCTGTAATATAGAGAAATAAATTCCAAGTAATACAGTAATTAAAAGTCTTTGGAATCTTTTATTAAAGTTATTTTGTAAGATTCTGTGATGGGCTCATGTAACGGAGATTCCTGAGGATAGTAGAATAATTGTGTTTAAAAGTGGAATTTGAAATGGATTGAAGGGGAAAATAGAAATAGGGGGTCATACTGAACCCAATTCTATTCTAGGCGTTAAGTTATTGTGGAAAAAAGCTCAAAAAAAAGAAATAAAAAAAAATACTTCGGAAACAATGAATAGGATTATTCCATATTTTATTCCTTGGTAAACTTTTATGGTGTGAAATCCTTGGAATGTTCTTTCTCGAGCAATATCTCGTCATCATTGATATATAGATATTAATATAATGATAAAGCTAATTATAAATATTTGGGATGAATATAAATGAAATCAATTAATAATTCTAACTATTAAAATTATGGCTCTTATTGCTCTTGTTAATGGTCAGGGTCTGTAATTAACTAAATGAAATGGGTGGTTAGAGTGTATTGACATTAGTTTATTTCATTAGAGTAAAGGGTACTTAGAATTGAGAATACATAGGCTTGAATAATTGCTACTGCAAATTCTAGGGTTAGAAGAAGAATTTGTAGTAAAATAATTGTTATTAAAATAATATTTTTTAAATTTAATACGGAGCCTCTCATTAAAGTTACTAATAGGTGTCCAGCAATTATATTAGCTATTAATCGAATAGCTAGGGTTACTGGTCGAATTAGAATTCTAATTGATTCGATAATTACTATGAATGGTATTAGTAGGGGGGGAGTATTTTGAGGAATTATATGAGCAAGTATTTGGGATAAGTTGTTGATTATTCCAAAAATTATAAATCTAATTCATAGTCTTATTGCTAAGGAAAAAGTTATTGAAAAGTGACTAGTTCTAGTAAAAATGTAGGGGAATAATCCTAACATATTATTAAATAAAATTAGTGAGAATAAGGAGATGAAGATTAGGGTGGATCCATTAAATGAATTTAATCCTCTTAATATTTTAAATTCTTTGTGTAGAGTATTAATAATTAGATTTCAGATAAAGTTAATTCGAGAGGGGATTAATCAATAGATTCTTGGGATAATTACTAGTCTAATAAATGTTCTTAGTCAGTTTAAGTTAATTATAAAAAAAGATGATGGATCGAAAATTGAGAATAGATTAGTTATCATGTTCAATTATTTGAATTAATTTTATTAAATAAATTTATTTGATTTTTAGTTTTTATAATAATAGTATAATAATAAAAATTTATTATAATAACAATTATTAAAGTTATAGTAAAAGTAACATATAATAAAATTCAGTTTATGGGTAGTATTTGTGGAATAAAAGAATATTTTTATAGATAATTTAAATTTGACAAATTTATGTTATTATTTAACTAATTCTTTATTCATTAGAAGTATTTGTTAATTTACTATTTTTGGTTTAAGAGACCAGATCTTACATTTAGGTATCTAATGAGTTAAAATTTTTAATTCATTTAATGAAGTGGTTTATTGAGATACTTTCTAGTATAATAGGCATAAATCTGTGATTTATACCGCAGATTTCAGAGCATTGTCCAAAATAAATTCCTGGATTTTTTAAGAAAAAATTTACTTGATTTAATCGTCCAGGGGTGGCATCTGTTTTAATTCCAACTGCTGGAATAGTTCATGAGTGAATAACGTCAGTAGCCGTGATTAAGCAACGAATTTGTGTATTTATGGGGATTACTGTTTTATTATCAACTTCTAGTAATCGGAAATTATTGAGGTTAGATTGATTTAATATGTATGAATCAAAATTAATTTTTTTAAAATCCGAGTATTCATAAGATCAGTATCACTGATGTCCTATAATTTTTATAGTGATTGAGGGTTTATTGATTTCATCTAATAGGTATAAAAGCTTTAAGGATGGGAGAGCGATAAAAATTAAAACAATTGAGGGAATGATTGTTCAAATTAATTCTAATGATTGATTTTCTAAGAGTAAGCGATTTATGAATTTATTATTTAATAGGGTTAGTATAATGTATCTTACAAATATAGTAATTAAAATAAGAATTATTAAGGTATGATCATGGAAAAAAATTAATTGTTCTATTAAAGGAGTTACTCTATTTTGAAAATTTAATGTAAATCAGGTTTGAATTTCTAAAAAAAGATTAAAAATCTTTTTACTTGGGGTTTAAATCCAATGCATAAATCTGCCATTTTAGAAGTGAGAGATTAAAGGTATTTCATTAAAACTATGTTCTGCTGGTGGGAATATTTGTAATCATTCGATGTTAGAGGTTAAATTAGAAGAGAAAATTAATTGTTGGTAGTTAATTATTCTTTTTCAGACAATAATTAAAAGAATAATTACTCTAATTAAAGAAATATTAGACCCCAGAGAAGATAAAATATTTCAGTTTAAGTATATATCTGGGTAGTCAGAATATCGTCGAGGTATCCCAGTTAACCCTAAAAAATGTTGTGGAAAAAAAGTTATGTTAACTCCCACAAATATTGTTGTAAATTGAATTTTTAGTCAAAATGAATTTATTTGAAATCCAGTAATTAACGGGTATCAATTGATAAATCCTGCAATAATAGCAAATACGGCTCCTATAGATAATACGTAGTGGAAGTGAGCAACAACATAATAAGTGTCATGAAGTATTGTATCAATAGAAGAGTTAGCTAAAATAATTCCAGTAAGCCCCCCCACGGTGAATAAGAAAATAAATCCAAGTCTTCACAGTAATGCTGGAGTTATTAAAATTTTAGATCTGTATAGAGTAGCTAATCATCTAAAAATTTTAATTCCAGTGGGAATGGCAATAATTATTGTTGCTGATGTAAAATATGCTCGTGTATCTACGTCTATTCCAACTGTAAATATGTGGTGAGCTCAGACAATGAATCCTAACAACCCAATTGTTATTATTGCATAAATTATTCCTAATGTTCCGAATGTTTCCTTTTTTCCTCTTTCTTGACTAATAATATGTGAAATTATACCGAATCCGGGTAAAATTAAAATATAAACCTCTGGGTGACCAAAAAATCAAAATAAGTGTTGATATAGAATTGGGTCTCCCCCCCCCGACGGATCAAAAAAAGATGTATTAATATTACGGTCTGTTAATAGTATAGTAATAGCTCCTGCTAATACTGGCAGAGAAAGTAATAATAAAATTGCTGTAATTATCACAGATCATGCAAATAAAGGCATTCGATCAAAAGTAATTCCATTAGATCGTATATTAATTATAGTTGAAATAAAGTTTACAGCACCTAAAATTGATGAAATCCCCGCTAAATGAAGAGAAAAAATTGATAGATCTACTGAGCTTCCAGTGTGAGCAATGTTTCTAGATAAGGGGGGGTAAACAGTTCATCCTGTTCCTGTGCCCCTTTCAACTAAACTACTGAATAATAGGAAATTTAGTGAGGGGGGGAGTAGTCAGAAACTTATGTTATTTATTCGTGGGAATGCTATATCAGGGGCCCCAATTATTAGTGGAACAAGTCAGTTTCCAAATCCCCCAATCATAATGGGCATAACTATAAAAAAAATTATAATGAATGCATGGGCGGTGACTAGTACATTATAAATTTGATCGTTTTTAAGTAAAGATCCTGGTATTCTTAATTCAGTTCGGATTAAAAGACTTATAGAGGTTCCAACTATTCCAGCTCAAAGACCAAAAATGAAATATAATGTTCCAATATCTTTATGATTAGTAGAAAATAATCAACGATTCAAAGTAAAATGACTGATAATAAGTGATAAATTGTAAATTTATTTATAAGATTAATTCTTTTTTACTAAGTTTTATATTCAATAAATGATATTAAATTGCAAATTTAAAGTAGTAATTATTTTACTAAAGCTTAAATATAATAATTTATTTATAATTTTGAAGATTATTAGTTTATAATTTAACTTAAAACTTTAGATTAGTTGGAAGATGAATCTAATTATAATTAATGATGAAATAGATGTATATGCTATTAATAAAATTGTATAGAATTTATTAATTTTAATTTTAATTCATTTTATATCAAAAGAGTTGATTATTATTCTTGAAAAAAAAATTCGCAGATAATAGAATAAATTTAATAATGTCATTATAATTATGATAAAGATAATAAAATTTATTCTATTATTAATAAAGTAGTTAATTACTAATCATTTAGGAATAAATCCTATAAAGGGGGGAATTCCCCCTAATGAAATAAAATTAATTAAGATAAAAGTTTTTATAAAAAATGATATTTTTGATGAAAAAATTTGTATTAAATGAAAAATGTTAGTATAATTAAAAAACATTATTAATAAGTAAGATAGAAATATATAATTTAATAGGTAAATTAAAGTAAGGTTATAATTAATTAAATTCGCTGAAATTAATCATCCAATGTGCGTAATTGAAGAGTAGGTAATAATTATTTTTAAGTTAGTTTGATTTAATCCTATAATTCTTCCTAAAACTGTTGATAAAATAATGGTCATGTATATTAATTGTTTGATTATACAATAGGAAAGAATTATTAGGGGGATAATTTTTTGTCAGGTTGATAAAATAAAACAATTTATTCAATTTAATCCTTTTATTACTTTAGGATATCAAAAATGAAATGGTGCAGCGCCTATTTTTATTATTAATGTTAAATTTATAATAATTAGTATTAAGTTATTAAATCAATGAATAGAGAACCAGTTATTAAAAAGATTTTTAAACAAGATAATATACATAAAATTTAATGATCTTAATGATTGGATTAAAAAATATTTTATTATTCTTTCTGAAGTCAAAGAATTAGCAGTGTTTAGTATTAATGGAATGAAGGAGATTAAATTAATTTCTATTCCAATTCATATATTAATTCAAGAATTAGTTGAAATTCTAAATAAAGTTCTTATTATTAAAATAGATAAATATATAAATTTATGGGGGTTTATATTTATTATTATTTAAAAAAAAAGGATTTAAACCTTTATTAATGAGGTATGAACTCATTAGCTTTATTAGCTTATTTTTTATATTTTAATGTATAATGCATGTAAGTTTTTGAAATTTAAAGATTAGTTTAATTCTAAAAATATAATAATAAAGGTAATTTTTTTACATAATTTATTCTATCAAAATAACCCTTTAATCAGGCACTTTATTTTAAAAATTTTTATAAATATTGGAATGGTCAAAAAAACTATATATATGAACAATTATTATTAAAATTACATTTAAAATTTTAAATTAAGTATCATAATTTATAAAAATTTTTTAAAAAAAAATAAAAAATATATAAAATTTAATTATAATTTTATAAATTCATGTATAAAAATTTATTAAATTTTTATTGTATTATTTATAAAAAAACTAATTAAATTTATAATTTTTAAAAGTTTTTCTAGCTTTGAAATTTATATTTTTTTATAATATATATAAATTTTTGTATAAAATATTAATAATTTAAATTTTTATTATTATATATAATATTAAATATTAAAAATTAAAGTAATTTAGATTTAGTAAAAATAATATTATTAATAAAATTTGTGCCAGCAATTGCGGTTATACAAATAATAAAATAAATATTATATTTAATTAATTAATAGTTTATTTTTATTAAAAATAATTTTATAACGGTAAAATTTTAATTAATTAAAATTAATAATTATATAAAAATATGAAATTAAATAAATTTAATTAAAAACTAGGATTAGATACCCTATTATTTTATTCAAATTATATAATTAATAATAAGTAATTATTTATTTTTTAAAATTTAAAGAAATTGGCAGTATTTTAATCTATTTAGAGGAATCTGTTTAATAATTGATATTCCACGATTAATTTTACTTTATTTATAAAATTTATATATTGTTGTTATAAAATTTATTTAAAAATAAAAAATTTTAAAATTATTATAAAAATTATATCAAATCAAAATGTAGTATACAATAAAGAATATTATGGATTATAATAAATTAATTTTTTAGATAATATAATTAAAATTGTATTTGAATTTAGATTTAAATGTAATTAAAAATAGTTATTTTTAATGATTTAGTTTTAAAATATGCACATATTGCCCGTCACTTCCATAAAATTGGAATAAGTCGTAACAAAGTAAGAGTATTGGAAAATGTTCTTAGAAAGACAAATTTTAGCTTAAAAAGTATTTCATTTACATTGAAAAGTTATAAAGAATTTTTTCTTTAAATTTGAAGTTAATTTATTAATTTTTTAAAATTTTATTGTTTTTTAAAATAATAATAATAATAAAATTGTTTTAGTTTAAATAATAACAAATAATTAAATTTATAGAAAATTAGTATATTTATAGAATAATGAAATAAATTAAATTTAAACTATATAAAATTTAATTTAAATTATTGTATTTTGGGTATCAAAGAATATTAATTAAATTTTATATAATTTAATTATCTCGAAATTTAAAGAGTTAATTAATTAATTTAGTTATTATAGTATAAATATTAATAATAGTTAATTAGAAATGAAATGTTAATCGATTTAAATTATATCTGGTTTTTTAAGAAATAAATTTAATTTAATTAATTATATAAAAATTTTAAGTATTTAAAATTTTTAATTAATTAGTTATTTAATGGGGGATAAGCTTCTTTAAAGATTTATATAAAATTATTTAAATTATAAAAAATTATAAGAGTATAATTATTTTGTAATTAAAATTTTTTATAAATTATTTTTTTAAAATATAATTTAATAATTTTAATTAATTTTATATTAAAATAATAATTTAAATTATTAAAATTTTATAATAATGATGTTATTAGTATGATTATTTTAATTTTATAATAATAAAAATTTGATTAAATTTATGAATTCGGCCAAATTATATTCGCCTGTTTATCAAAAACATCTCTTTTTGATTTAATAATATAAGGTTTAACCTGCCCCCTGAATTTAATTTAAAGGGCCGCAGTATTTAATTGTGCAAAGGTAGCATAATAATTAGTCTTTTAATTGAGGACTAGAATGAATGGTTGAACGAAATATAAGCTTTTTTAGTTTAATAAACAAAATTTAATTTTTAGTTAAAACTCTAAAATGATTTTAAAAGACAAGAAGACCCCGTAGATCTTCATATTTATTTAATAATATAAAGTTATTTTATAGATATTATATTGGGGTGATTAAAAAATTTAATAAACTTTTTTAAAATTTTTAACAAAAATTTTTGATTTAATATATGATTTATTTATAATAATTATTAGAAAAGATACCTTGGGGATAACAGCGTTATTATAATTTTAAGTTCTTATTAAAATTATAGATTGCGACCTCGATGTTGGATTAAAATTTAATTTAAATGCAGGAGTTTAAGGTTTAGGTCTGTTCGACCTTTAAAATTTTACATGATCTGAGTTCAAACCGGCGTGAGCCAGGTTGGTTTTTATCTTTAAAAAATTAAAATAATTTAGTACGAAAGGATTAGTTATTTAAAATAATTTTTAAAATTTGATTATTAATAACTATTTTGACAGATTTATGTATTAAATTTAGAATTTAATTAAATATGTTTTAGGCATATAAATAGTAATTAATAATTTAGAAATTGTTTTATCTTTTTTAAATATAATTGTTTTAATTGTGATAGTTTTAGTTAGAGTAGCATTTTTCACACTTTTAGAGCGAAAAGTTTTAGGATATATTCAAATTCGTAAGGGGCCAAATAAGGTAGGATTTGTTGGAATTATTCAGCCTTTTAGAGATGCCATTAAGTTATTTTCTAAAGAATTTATTTTTTTAAAGATAAGAAATTATTATTTTTTTTTTTATTCTCCATTATTAAGATTATTTTTGGGTTTATTTATTTGATCTATTATACCTTATTTGGAGGTAATATTAAATTTTAAATTAACTTTATTATTTATATTGTGTTGTATGGGGTTGGGGGTGTATTTAATTTTTTTAGCGGGTTGATCTTCTAATTCTAATTATGCTATATTGGGAAGATTGCGTGGGGTTGCTCAAGTTGTATCTTATGAAGTTAGATTATTTTTAATTTTTTTATCAATAATTATTTTAATTATGTCTTATAATTTCATGGATTTGGAAATTTTTCAAAAAAATGTTTGATTTTTATTTATTTTATTTCCTCTTTCTTTATGTTTATTTTCTTCTATATTAGCAGAAACTAATCGATCTCCTTTTGATTTTGCAGAGGGAGAAAGAGAGTTAGTGTCGGGGTTTAATGTTGAATATAGTAGAGGGGGATTTGCATTATTTTTTTTGGCTGAGTATTCAATGATTTTATTTATAAGAATGTTGTTTAGATTATTTTTTTTAGGTGCAAAATTATTAAGATTTGGATTTTATTTAAAGTTAATAGTTATTGGTTTTATATTTATTTGAGTACGTGGGACGCTTCCCCGTTATCGTTATGATAAGTTAATGTACTTAGTTTGAATACAATATTTACCTATTTCTTTAAATTATTTAGTTTTTGTAAGAGGGGTTATTATTTTTATTTGTAATTTTTTTAGTATAAATTCAAAAAGTAGTTTAAAAAAAAATAATAATTTTGGAGATTATAGATAAATATAAAATATTTTTTTTTGAGAAATTAATAGAATGATATTAGATTCTTTCATAAGTTTTCAAAACAAATGCTATAAAAGCTTATTAATTTAAATTTTTAAGAGATTATTTCATCATATGTTTATTATAGGGGATAAAATAAAATACATAAAATAATTGATTGTAACGATTTGACTTAATATTATATAAGGATATTCAATTGGGCAGGCCCCAAGTCATGTTAATAAAATAAAACAGTGGGTAAAGTTTCAAAATAAGATTTTGTTGATTGGATAAAATTGATTGCCCTTAATTTTTGATGGGGTAGAAAAAGGCAGAATAATTAAAATTAAGATAGATATTACTAATGCAATTACCCCTCCTAATTTATTTGGAATAGATCGTAAAATTGCATATGCGAATAAAAAATATCACTCTGGTTGAATATGAATTGGTGTAACTATTGAGTTTGCGGGGATAAAATTATCTGGATCTCCTAGTCTATTGGGGAATCAAGTAATAATTATAATTAAAAATAATAGACTTAGAATAAACCCCATTAAGTCTTTTCATGTAAAATAGGGGTGGAATGGAATTTTGTCATTATTATTATTAATATTTAAGGGATTTCTAGACCCGGTTTGATGTAAAAACAATAGATGAATTAGTATAAATATTAAAATGATAAAAGGTAAAAGGAAATGAAGTATGAAAAAGCGATTTAATGTAGCATTATTGATTGCAAATCCCCCTCAAATTCATTGGACTAGATGATTTCCTCAAATTGGGATAGCTGAGAGAAGATTTGTAATAACAGTTGCCCCCCAAAATGATATTTGTCCTCATGGTAAAACATATCCCACAAAGGCAGTTATTATTGTTAAAAAAAAGATTACGATTCCTACGACTCAGACATGAGTAAATTTGAATGATTCAAAATATATTCCTCGGCCAATATGAAGATATATGTAAATAAAAAATAATGAGGCCCCATTAGCATGGAGAGATCGAATTATTCACCCGTAGTTTACATTACGAAAAATATGGTTTACTCTAGAGAATGCCAGATCTGTATGAGTTGAATAGTTTATAGTCAGTAATAGGCCTGTAATAATTTGAATTATTAAACATATTCCTAATAAAGACCCCATGTTTCATATAAATGTAATATTAGATGGAGTGGGCAGGCTGATTAAGGATCTATTTATAATTTTAAGAATCGGGTGATTATACTTATTTTTGAAATTAAATTTATTTTTCATTTGTTAGAATTTTATTCGGAATGGCCCCTTTTTTAGATTTGAAATTTTGATAGCTACTAACATAATTCAAAGTAATAGAATTATCATTAGAATTGATATTTCTAAAGAATAATTATTATAAAGTTTATTTATATTTATTATTGGTTCAATTTCGTTGAATTTTATAAAAAAGGCTGAAATAAGGGGTGATTTTTGATTATTCAATAAAATGTAAATATTTCTTAGTCTAAAATAAAAAAAAATAAAGAATAATAGAAAAAAGAAGGATAGAGGTAGGATTTTTTTTAGGTTTAAAATAATAAATTTATTTCTTGTTAAGTTGGATATATAAAGAAATAAAATCATTAATCTTCCAATAATAATTAAAAATATAATATAAGAAAATCATAAGTAATAGTTTATTATATTTATTAAAAAGCAAATTATTACTGTTAAGGTAATTAATGAAATTGTTATTACTATTGGGTGTGAAATAAATATTATGTTTATTGTATTTAATATTATTAAAATTATTAAAAATTTAATTATTTATATTTATATAAGTTTTAAATCAAAAATATTTTTGATTTACAAGATCAATGTTTTGTTTAAACTATTAAAACTAATGAAAATTTTTCATTTTTTTATTATTATATTTATATTTATTATGGGTAATTTTTTATTTTGTATTAATCGAAAGCATTTATTAATTATGCTTTTAATATTGGAATTTATTATTTTGAATTTATTAATAATGTTATATTTGATAATAAGAATAATGCTATTTGATTATTATTTTATAATATTGTTTATTGTAGTTTTTGTTTGTGAGGGGGTTTTAGGCGTTTCAATTTTAATTTATATGTTGCGAATTTTTGGAAATGATTATTTTAAAATTTATAGAATTTTTTAGTATGTTAAAAGTTTTATTTTTTATAGGTGGTTTATTTTTTTTATGTTTTTATAAAAATTTATATTGATTAGTTCATAATATATATTTTTTTTTAGTCTTGTTTTTTATATTTATTTCCATTAATTTAAATTATTTTAGTAATCTGAGTTATATATTTGGGATTGATTTTATTTCTTTTTGTTTAATTTTATTAAGAATTTGAATTTGTGGTTTAATAATAATAGCTAGAATGTTAATTTATGAAATAAATTTAAATTTGAATTATTTTATAGTAAATATTTTAGTTTTATTAATTATATTAGTTTTTTCTTTTAGAGTAATAAATTTATTTATATTTTATTTATTTTTTGAAAGTTCTTTAATTCCTCTTTTATTATTAGTATTGGGGTGAGGATATCAACCAGAGCGGGTTCAGGCTGGTATTTATTTATTATTTTATACTTTATTTGTTTCATTGCCTTTATTATTAGGAATTTTTTATATTTTATTTGAATTAAATTCTTTAGAAATATTTATATTAGAGCAGTTAAATTTTAAATTTAGTTTAATGTATTTAATTTTAATATTGGCTTTTTTAGTTAAATTACCAATAGTTTTTGTTCATTTATGGTTACCTAAGGCACATGTAGAGGCCCCTATTTCTGGGTCTATAATTTTAGCTGCTATTATATTAAAGTTGGGTGCTTATGGTATTATACGTGTTTTAGTTTTATTAAGTTATTTAAACATAAAATATGGTGGTTTAATTTTAGTAATTAGATTAATTGGGGGAATTTATGTAAGTTTATTATGTTTTTTGCAAATTGATTTAAAGTCTTTAATTGCTTATTCTTCTGTTGTTCATATAAGAATTGTTTTAGGGGGTTTAGTTTCAATGAGATATTGGGGATATGGGGGAGTTTTAGTTTTATTAATTGGTCATGGATTATGTTCTTCTGGTCTTTTTTGTTTAGTTAATTTAAATTATGAGCGTTTGATAAGACGAAGTTTATTATTTAATAGGGGTATTATGAGAATTATGCCTGGTTTAAGATTGTGGTGATTTTTATTATTAATTTCTAATATAGCAGCTCCCCCCTCATTGAATTTATTGGGGGAGATTATATTGATTAATAGATTAATAATATGAAGAAAGTTAAATATAGGATTATTGATGTTAATTTCTTTTTTTTCTGCTGGTTATTGTTTATATTTATTTACTTATAGTCAACATGGTAAGTTTACTGTTATAATTAATAATTTTTTTTTTTGTAATTCTCGTGAATATTTATTATTATTTTTACATTGATTTCCATTAAATATTTTAATTTTAAAGGTTGATTTTTTAATAATGTGGTTTTAATATTTAAATAGTTTAATTAAAAATATTGATTTGTGAATTCAATGATATATAGAAATATTTTAGATAATAAATTTATCATTTTATATATTAATTTTTAATTTTTTATTTATAATTGGTTTTTTAATATTTATTTTTAGTTTAGTTTTTATTTTTTATAATTGAGTTTATTTTTTTGAGTGGGAGATTTTTTCTTTAAATTCTGTTGAATTAGTTTATGTGGTTTTGTTAGATTGAGTTTCTTTATTTTTTATAAGTTTTGTTGTTATTATTTCTTCAATAGTTGTTTATTATAGAAAAATTTATATAATAAGAGAAATAAATAAAAATCGATTTATTTTGTTAGTTTTATTATTTGTTTTATCAATAATATTAATAATTATGAGACCTAATATAATTAGAATTCTTTTGGGTTGAGATGGATTGGGGTTGGTTTCTTTTTGTTTAGTGATTTATTATCAAAATGTAAAATCTTATAATGCCGGTATAGTTACTGTTTTATCAAATCGTGTGGGAGATGTTGCTATTTTGATATGTATTGCTTGAATATTAAATTTTGGGGGGTGAAATTTTTTTATTTATTTAAATTATATAAAATTTAATTGACTGTATATAATAATTGGAGTTTTAGTAATTCTCGCAAGAATTACTAAAAGCGCTCAAATTCCTTTTTCAGCTTGATTGCCTGCTGCAATAGCAGCCCCAACCCCTGTTTCAGCTTTAGTCCATTCTTCTACTTTAGTGACTGCTGGAGTTTATTTAATATTTCGGTTTTTTGATTTTTTTTTTGATTCTTTTTTATTTAGTTGTTTATTATTATTGGGAGTGATAACTATATTTATATCAGGTATTAGTGCTAATTATGAATTTGATATAAAAAAAATTATTGCTTTATCTACTTTAAGTCAATTAGGTTTAATAATAAGAGTTTTAAGATTGGGGTTTCAAGAATTAGCTTTATTTCATTTATTAATACATGCTTTTTTTAAGGCCTTACTATTTTTATGTGCGGGGGTTATTATTCATAATTTTAAAAATTTTCAAGATATTCGTTATATGGGTAATATTAAAAAATTTATACCTTTAACTTCAAGTTATTTTTTAGTTTCAAGAATGTCTTTATGTGGGGTTCCCTTTTTAAGTGGGTTTTATTCTAAGGATATTATTTTAGAGATATTTTCTATGATAAGTTTTAATTTATTTATTTACGTTGTATTTTATTTTTCTATGGGTCTTACTATTTGTTATTCAGTTCGTTTATATTTGTATTGTTTTTTAATGTCTAGAAATTTTTTTTCTTTATTTAATTTAAATAGTGAGGATTTAGTTATAATAAAAAGAATGTTTTTATTGTTGGTAATAAGAGTGGTAATGGGGTCTTTTTTTATATGACTTGTATTTAATTATTTAAGCTTTATTTATTTGAGAAAAATTATAAAGTTTATAGTATTTTATATGATAATGGGGGGTATGTTTATTGGAATTTTTATTTCTTTAAATTTTAGTTATTTAAAGAATTTTAATTTTAAAAATTTTTTTATTAACAAGATATGGTTTTTAAGTGTATTAACTGTTTATGGTTTAAATTATAAAATGATGGGGGTTTCTTTTATAGTTATTAAATTTTTAGATTTTGGATGATTAGAATATTTAGTTAGATTAAATATTTATAAAAATTTATTTATTTTAATCCAAATTTTTCAGTATATGCAAAAAAATTTATTAAAGATTTTTATGTTATTATTTATGTTTTGAATTATTTTTTTTTATATAATAATTATTT